>CAOJBI014102791.1:0-11634 GCA_948277035.1 Euphorbia corollata
TTTATAAATAGAAAAACCCCTAATTTCAACTTACATCGGATCCACTATCCTTCTCTGGTCACCACCACCTACCACCGCACCATCGACTCATCCTCCACTTCATCTGACGCCGTGAAAGTCTCCGTTCATCGTTGCCACTTCACTTCCTCGGATCTTCGCTGCTCTGTTTCTCATCCATCGTCGCTGCTCCTTCTTCACTGCTCCGCTGTCGCTCCTCCGCCTTTGGATTTCTGACGCTGCTCGAATTCCTCTTATCGTCGTTCTTCACTTAAATCAAGTAAGTTTCAATTTAACGTTCAAATCCCTAATTTAATTTTGATTTCATTCCGAGATAAGCTTAGAGTAACAACAGTGGGTCGATTGCATCAAACCGATTCGATGGTTGCATTAAACCTGTTCACTTTATAGATTAAACCATTATCTGTCTTCATTGATAGAGACATTCCCAACTCTTTTCTTAATTCTTCCATTTGCTTCTCACTTGTTTGGATTGTATTGTCAGCAATTTGTACTGATTTGTTTTTTTATATGAGTGTAGCTTCAGTGACATGTTCAACAACTCTGTAAGCTGTGTTTACTATATGAATGCTGTTTTTAGGCATGGAACATAAAATACAAGGGTAAACTAAAAAAAAGTACCATGTCGTTTCATGGAAGAGGGTCCATGGATTTTTTTATAAGAGGTAGGCGGTTTCAAAAATTTGTAAAAAGTATGTGATTTCAGAATAATGGTGTTACGTTGAATATTTTAAACAATTCAACATTCGAATAATTTAACCTTATTATTTTAAAATTATACATCCTGATTTGAGTAATTTTTGGATATTCTTTTTATTTTTTATGATTTTTTAAGGTTTGTTATCATAATTTAATTAAAAAAATAGTTATACTATTCAAAAAATTACAAAATTTATCACTAACATGTATTGTTTTTTTATTAGCCATCTCGTAAAAATTCAGATAAAAACGAACAAGATCATCCATTTTTGTGACATAATTTAATGTTGAGAACCCTTTATTTGTAAATCTTTTGAAATCACAGATTCCTTTTGAAAAAAATAAAATTCTTCAAACCCCATTTTGAAAATGAGTGAAACCACAGAGTTTTTTTTTTTTAAGTTTGCCCAAAAATACAACAATGCATATCTTATTTTAGTCACTTCGTTGTCTGTCCTAATGGGTCAGTTACCTGCTTTTGATAAACTGTATGAACAAGAACACAAATAGAAAAACTGTTAAGGGGTCAGTAATGACAATAATTCTCCCCTCTTAATTTTCCTCCTTTGATTTACAAAGGAAAAGCCTTTGGTATGCTACTGCCATATTTGTACAAGTACATAGCTGCAGCACCATCTGCTTAGCAACCTGACATTTACTTTCTAAAGCTCCTCTGCCATCTCTTGAAACTCTGTACTTTATAGAGGACATTCTTGACTGTTGGAGGAAATATAGATAAGCTATTTCTCCTGCTTTTTTCTGTGCAGCAGGAGAAGCAAACATCTAAAGTCCTCTACGTCATATATAAATTTTAATGTACAACTTGCAAAAAAGAACTAAATTTGTGTTTATGCGATCACATCATCTCAATATGGACATAGTGCGTTACTGTTCCTCTGAGTCAAATAAGTCATAGTGCATTATTGTTCCTCTGAGAATATGCTTTTGAATATGTTTGTTTGTTATTAGTATTAATATTAACACCATAACATTAATACTAATAACCAATTTTTCTAATAACTGAGCAACAAATGTTTTAAGATGTTGATGACGTTAGTATTGATAAAGACTAAGTCCTCTTGGAAGTGCTCCTCAATGTGTGGTAAAGTGTTCCTATTACAACTAGTTTGGTATTAATTTTTGTATGTTTCAGCATTTTAAATTTGCTTGCTTGATCTTGGTTTTCTTTTGGTGTGGATTATGGTACGATGATAATGTCTTCTGCAATATCAAAGAGTAGATTTTCAACTCAAAAGAGCTATTATTTCCTGTGTGGCATTATTAAATCTGTGTAATTTTAAAGTTGGCCACTTCTGGTTGGATTTTAATTGATGAGCGGCTTGAAGTAGAAAGGAATAACTAATTGCATTTGTTTATAAATGTTTGAATGTTGTTTCCCTTTCCAGTTTGGTCTAATTTCTAAGCTAATCACAGCTATTAGAATTCAGTTTCCAAGTATACAATTGGATAGCTATTGTTTCTTGGACAGTTTGATAACAGATGTGGAAGTCTGCTATGCCATTTCAAATAGATTTATCTTCTTAACTCGCATATCATTCCCAGCTTTAACTTTTTTAAAAAATAGTGTTTAAACCAGACTGAAATTAAAATGAAATGAATTGGGTGTAAGTTATAACTGTGCTGAACTGATGGAACGGAAGGCGAACTAGACTTAAGTTGAAACAAACAAGGCTTTAGATCCTTGTATATGCAGTAGACCTTAATCTGAATAGGAACTACTTAAAAGTTGCCTAATAAACTTTGAACCGATTAATGTTATCTTGCATAATAAAGTGTTGAACTCTGTTTATTTTTTTCGTTGTTATTTCTGATTACAAGGTAACATTGCATAGTTAGTAAGATTCGATTGCCTTGTATTACTAATATTCTAATAGAAGGTCCCTTTCTTATGAAATGCTATGTTACATTACATAAGTTTAATGTCCAGTAATTTTAATTTGGTTTGCTTCTAAATGAACAGCATAAGAGATCAATGTTATATCCAAACTAGGATCAAATGGTTAATTGATAGCTTAAATTCAAATTTATTGCAGTGTTGGGGATAATTTTTTGTAAAGTAAATGATTATTTGATATTTTTATGTGATATTTTAAAAGATTATTGTATCAATTTTCATTGAATTTTCACTGAAATTGTTGTGTTTTAATGATTTGATAGGAGGGGTTGTGAATTCATCGTTCAATTTGAGAATTGTGTGTTGTCTTACAGGAGCTACGGCGAGTAATAACGAGCTTCAATGTTGAGATCCATTTTGGATCCAGGTCCATTAACATGATGGATCCACCGGATCTGGGCTAGATCGGGAGAGGATCCATCAAAACGGATCTGGACCAGCCCATTGCCATCTCTAATTTTAACCGAATTACTGAACCGAAATACACAATTCGGTTCGGTGTTTCAGATATCGGGTTGGATTTGGATATTTAACATTATGCATTTCAGTATTTGGTTTGGTTCGGATTTGGATAAAATGTGTTTAAAACCGAACCGACCGAATATTTAAAATTAACCTAAGTGGTTGTCGTCTTCTTCTCTACAGCTCCGCCGTCTTTTTCTTCACCAACGCGACCTTCTTGTTCTCATACCTTCGCTGTCGCCGGAGCTTCTTTACACTTCCCGCACCTTCGCCGGAGCATCTTTGGTCTTCGCCTCAGCGTGTTCAGCTTTCTCACTTATATCGGAGAGCTGCTCATCGATACTACAATCTTTGCATTCATCTCCATCAACTTCTCTCAGCGATTGAAGGTATCTTTTTCCAGCTTAATTGATTATCAGTTCTTTATTATCTGTTTGAGTTGATTAGTATTCATTAGATATATCAGTCAATGCTGCATTTTTAATTTTATTCGACTCTGATTCAAATTTCTCTGGTCAGTAATCAATTCAAAGTTTATTAGTGGTAGTTGGATTCTATTAATCAGTTCAAAGTTTATTAGGCAACTTTTAGGTAGCTCCTATTCAGATTAAGGTCTACTGTATATACAAGGATCTAAAGCCTTGTTCGTTTCGACTTAAATTCAGGGAAGTCTAGTTCGCCTTCCGTTCCGTCAGTTCAGCACAGTTATAACTTACACCCAATTCATTTCATTTTAATTTCAGTCTGGTTTAAACGCTATTTTTTAAAAAAAGTGAAAGCTGGGAATGATATGCGATTTAAGAAGATAAATCTATTTGAAATGGCATAGCTGACTTCCACATGTGTTATCAAACTGTCCAAGAAACAATAGCTATCCAATTGTATACTTCGAAACTGAATTCTAATAGCTGTGATTAGCTTAGAAATTAGACCAAACTGGAAAGGGAAACAATATTCAAACATTTATACATAAATGCAAGTAGTTATTCCTTTCTATTTCAAGCCTTTCAACAATTACGTGACCTTCAATTGCAGAACAATATAAAGGCCATATTTTTGTAGTTGCAGTTAGCACCCTATTTTGAATATAGGATCAGTTTACTTTTCTTCAGTAACTGGCTAACTGCGATTGGTGTTAGCATGGAGGTCCTGTAAAGCTTAAACTATTGAATCATAGGTTAATTCTATCTTTTTCTATGAGGGCGAAATTCAGATTGGATTAAAAACCTGGGGTCAGAATTGCTATTTACATTCAAACAAAAGATTTCAATCCATTTGTTGTAAATTCAAGTTAGAATAACCAATTGAGCTGTTAAAGATAAATTAATTATAATATCTTTTCCTAATGCATAGATAGTAGATACATCATATTATTCTTATTCTCGCTTGTATGTTCTGATTATGCGTATGATTTCTTATCATTACATCCTAACTGGTGTTTTAAATGCAACTATATGTTTCTTTCGTTGGATTTATGGTGAAGAATTCATTGTGACTTTTTGGTTTTAACTTCAGTTGATCTGGTTTTCTGGTTATGTTTTTTCTGCAGTCACCAAGCTTTTCTTGAACATCGAAGAGAGAGATATAGTCCAGCTTAGAAAGGTAGCTCTATCCCTTTTTGTCTCTCTAGTTTGCTTTATTCTGCTCTTGGAATCTCAATAACCTTGAAAATGCCTTTATGTTGAAAAACAAGTTACAGTTCTGAGCATTTCAATCTGATACTCAAATGGATTTGGGGAGTGGTTATTGTTTGAATATTCGGTTGATTGTTATTTTAGGAATGCTTGATCAATTTATTTACTTCACTTTATCAATTCACTACTCCATTTTAGCTAGGATTGACTTATCTCATTTACTTTTCTTGTTGCAGTAGCTGTGTGTTGCACTTCTTTACAAACATGAAATACCGGTATGCCATGGTGTGTTCATCGAATCAAAACAGAAGCATGGAGGCTCACTCTTTGCTTAAGAGACATGGTTTCGATGTTTCTTCTTACGGAACTGGAGCTCATGTTAAGCTTCCTGGACCCTCCCTTAGAGAACCCAACGTTTATGATTTTGGAACTCCTTACAAGCAAATGTTCGATGATCTCCGGCGCAAAGACCCGGATCTGTATTCTCCTTTTCCTTTTTTCTCTTCACTTCTTATGTTGGTTGCTGAAATTATTAGGAAAAGTGAAGTTAGAAAATTAAGAAGCTTAGCTTGTGTTTTGGTTGTGCCTTTTTATGAAATCAGTTTCTTTTCCTTTTCTCATTTGATCTTTTCAGTCTTTAATGGAGTATTGAACAGTATGTAATTTTCAAAACTTTTTTTTTTATCTGTGGTAAAACTCAAAAATTTAAATTTTTGATATGATTCATGGAGATTGAGAACATACACTTTTTTTTGTGATCGAGCCTGAAGGATTCAGATAAGGATAATGTAAATTTATTCTTTTTCCAAAACTTGCAGTTACAAGCGTAATGGGATATTGCCTATGCTCAAAAGGAATTTATCTGTCAAATTGGCACCTCAACGTTGGCAAGAGAATGCTGCCGATGGCTCGTTTGATGTTGTCTTTGCATTCGAAGAGAAGGTTTTTGATATGGTTGTTGAGGGTAACGCTCTTATTCTTTCCCTTTCATTGTTTATGTTCTTAGTTTGTTACTGAATCCAGTAGGCTGAGTACAAATAAGATGATTGGGTGCTTTTGTCATTTATTCAAATGCTATTGGATGAATAGAAAGCTGTGGTCGAGCATGAATTTTCTCTTCCTTGAAAATTTGTAAGGTTATTTTGTACTGTTGGAGCTCATTTTATGCACTTGCAGTTTGCAACACCTTGATGATGTAAAAAACTAGAATCTTCTATCATTGATGCCTTTTCGGTATTTGCATGTATGATTGATGATTTTGGCGAAATGTTCAGATCTCCATAATCGGGATCATGTTCATATGAAATGTGTGGTGGTGATCAACTTGGAAGTGAAAGATAACCATGAGGAGGCAGCCATAGGAGCTCGACTTACTTTAGATTTGTGCGAAGAGGTAGGATTCTCTGCTTTATAAGTTGTTAACTTGTTTCATAAGTGATGCTATGTTTTGAATTCATGATTGTTATGCATGCAGATTGAGGCGGCCGAATCATGGGAGGATTCGATTGATGAGATCATAGTTGCATTCGAGGCAAAGCATAGGCGGAAGCTTTGGTTCACCATCTCATACTATTAGGCACTTAGGTGATGTTTGGTTAAGCCGTAATCAAATACACATCACTTGATGCATTGTCTACAGTAAATGGTTAACAACTTTCAGGTCAACGCCATTGTCTTTTGTAGATTTCTGGAGTAGTTTTCACAGTTTGTGGAGTATTTAGAATTTTTTTCTTCATTCTGGAAAGACAATAGGATTGGGAAGGGGTGAGTCAAGCCGGAACCATATAAAAAATGTGATTTGGTATTCTGTAAAGGATCAGTCCTGTCCAATGAACAAGCTGATGAACTTGCGAACAATGTCAGCTAAAGTGGTAGTTAGTTGGGTACTTGGTTTGGAGTAATTATAATATCATAAATTATAAATTTAGGTAAATAAATATTGATGTGGCCTAATGAACTATAAGATCTCTATTATTTAAGACAATATAAGATCTCTATTATTTAAGACAATGTGAAATGAAATTCCTCTTAAAATTTTTGTTATGTTATTACAAATAACTTCTACGCAGATCTTTGACTTCATAAATGAAAAAAAAAATCCAAATCCAAGCTTAACAAAGCAAAAACTAAATAATCGTTCAATTTATTTAATACCCATTCAAAAATTTGAACCGAGCTGTTTGAACTTTGAACTTCCCCCGAGGAATATTATTCGATCTTGTGCCCAACCCTCTAAAGTAGCACATACTGAAATATATAAAAAAATGTTCAAAGGCATTTGAGAATCAACGAGCAAGTTACAGCAGAAGGGTATGGTCTGATATTCAGCAAGAGTGATGCTCTAGAATTGCAAATAGTGAAATTAGAATACATCAGAACTGAAAGCAGAATCAGATCTGTCCCAAAATGATCTCTCCACCAGAAACCTTGAAGTCGGATGGAGCTTCCTCTACATTAACAACCTTCACCTTTCCATCTTCCACATATGCTGACCATCTGTACAATTGTAAAATTTATTGCTCTATTTTTTTCGGAATCTGATCAATGATCGATCAGTTCGAGTTAACCTAAGGATCTGATCATTGACCTCAGAAGCACATGCATTCCATCACAAACTATGATGAATTAAATAATGACGCTGAAGTGTAAAAGCACAAACTCAATAGATCAAAGCTAAAATTATACCTTTCAGATCGCGGACCAAGCAAAGCAACCGAGAGGTCTTTGTCCAGCTCCAAGCTTTTGTGGAAGCTCCCATCGAAATCCCCATAAAAGGCAATCTATGGTTCAAACATAAAATGATAAATACTGAAATTAAAAACTGGAGATCAGTAGCTTTTCGTTGATGCTAATGCAAACACATAAATCAGCAACTCAGGCTCTACTTGAAGGCATATCCTAATTCAATGTCTCTATAGTCAATGCATTAGTTTTCCTTAGTATATCAACCAAGCTTTGATACCACAATATCAAATGTTATCATGACGTTGGTAGCTAATAAACCTATGTGGACTTTCTATTGAATACCATAAGAAATTGAAAGGTCAATCACATAGAGTGAATGTGTGATGTGCTGATTGTAGAAGAACAAAAAAAAGAGGTCTAATAACAGTTCAAGCAACCACAAGTATATTGAATGGCACTAGGAAGCCATAGGTAAAAAAAAAAAGTTGAACAGAAGATGATGAAGTGTCAGTGACATCAATTTACAAGCATAGGAATTAAGGGAATAACTTACTGCATCTTTAGCTTGAAGTTTGTCTGCCCAGGCATTCAAAACATATGGATCATTAACGGCCACACAAATCACCGAATCAATCCCTTTTGCCTTGAATTTATCAATGTTATTCTTGTAACTAGGTACATGCTGCTGTGAGCAAACCCCTGTATATGCTCCCTAAATGTTGGAAATGCAAAATCTCAACACATAAATTTATGTAATTTCTCAAGAATTGAAAGAAGATGAATAAGTTCACGTATTAATATACTAGAGCTAGTACTACTTGAGAAAAGCAACCCTACACGAATCATTCCATACTCACGTGGTGGCTGAATTGTAGGCAGCGTGCCCACACAAGATACCAGTTGCCGATTGCACGGCTCAAAGTTGTGAACAACTATACTTTTGCTCGGAGGCTATCATCAATGCTACTATTTAAAACAAATTTGTATTGTTTAAAAAGACAGAATTTCTTACAAAATGTTTTGACGGTTATCTTCTTCTCATAAATTGACGAAACCATGGAAAACCTTTCGCATTATATTAGGCATTAAAAACAAAGCAGACATGGTGAAAGACAATTACAATGCAGACATGGTGAAAGACAATTGGAATTTCAAAACTAATTCATGATATAACATCATCATAATTAACAATGAGCAATTCATAATTGAACAAGTAAACACAATATATATATATATATATATATATATATATATATATATATATATATAATTCACTTACAGGAAGACCAAAAATGACAATTTTCTTCCCCTGTAAATTACAAAATGGAAGATATATAAGCACAAATACAAATAATAACAAGAATGAAAGGGAATTGAAGTAAATCAAGCTTCATTTTTCACATCTGGATAATCAACAAACCTTGAAAATTTCGGTAAGAGAAGAAGTGGAAAACTTAGAGGAGACGCCCTCATCCCAGCTGCGGGCTTTCTGGAGGGAAACATCCGATGCAGCCGAGATTATGTCGAGGCCCACCGCGAGCTTCGCATAAGACCGAGACGCGCCTCCGATTCGGAGAGCACCGACCAGTGAGGAGCCGGATCGCCTGAAGATCGCAGCTGCCATTGCTTATTCTACGGTTATTAGTTGAAGTAGCAAGAAGCCCTTCGACTGGTTATTGATGTTTGCTGTCAACGACGGGCCTTATCGGGCTGGTATAAATGGGCCTTCAGCAAGGAATATGGGCCTTTTGGTATCGGTGATCGGTGATCGGTCCATCATTCTATATCATCTATTTTAGTTTTTTTTTTCTGTCGTAAATGTAAGAATAGTGTATTATATAAATTTATTGGTTTTTTTTATACACGTAATGACGTGAGATATACACATATTATAATGGATACTAAGATGGTCTTTGTGGTGATTTTTAACTCATTGAAAATAAATTATTTTACTTTTACGATAAAATTAATATTTACATGATGTAGAAAAAGTTTTGAAACACAAGTTGATGATTTCTTCCAAATTAATTGCAAAGTTTGCGGATCTTTGAGCAATATTGCTGTTAAAGAACAAATACTAACCAAATAAAGTCATATATGGAAAACAATAACTACAAAAGCTCATTATAATTTCAAAGTTTCCTTAAAGTATACAAAACGAACTAGAACAGTGATTTCACAAAAATAGAAACTCTATTGATCTTATATTTGATTCATAAAATGAAACGAAATAAAAATGCTTGTTTTTTATACTTTGCCATAAATATTATATTCCATCCGCGAACCAAATTCCACCGAAAGAATGAAAAATTTATCTAGGACCAGATAATTCAATGGCAGGAAGATGTTCGGTGGAGTCAACAAAATAGTAACTAATGGGTTGAAAAGGAGATGGTGATCCTTGATTAGATCCTTCAAAATCTACCAATTCTTGCCATTTTTCACCCAATCCATAACCTTCCAACATCTCTACCACTTGTGCCATTTTAGGCCTGTACGATGGTGGGTTTTGTGTGCATAGCAATGCTACTTTAATCAACTCCTCCATTTCTGCTTCTGCATAGTTCCCTTGCAGATCAGGATCCGCCATTTCCTCTGTGTTCTTCTCTTTCAGCATCAGTTTCACCTGTTTCAACCACAACACTACACCCTTCAGTGACCATGAACAAAAAACAACTTCTTTGTAATGATCATTGTAATTTATTTTTGTGGCATCTAAGGTTGTCCACTGATATGTACCATCCAAATTGAAAAAGGTAACCGAACTAAAACGGAAACTGGATTCAAGTGAAAGTGTCAGGAATCCCAACTCCGAACTTGAGGTGGGAATTAAGTTTTTCATCAAATATTTTTAATTTGGGAGGGCAAGCCTAAAATTTCTGTTGTGTTTTCCGGTGTTGGGGTAAACGGTGATCTAGGCATGCCCATCCATTGCACCGCTACTTGTCCGGAAACATCATTTAAAACCCTATAAGAAATAGAACTACGAAGAAACTCATAATTAATACAAAAGTAGAGATACAAGTCTATAAATATTTTGATTATAAAAACGTATTTATATGATTCTTTTTCTTATGCATTAAAAGAAAACAAGTGAACAAGCTAAATAATCATCATTCATTTACCCTCCGTGCTGTGTAATCTGTTATGGAAAAAAAAATCATCGTAAATGGACAAAATGGTATTTTGGCCCATTTTAGCGGTTTTGTTTGATGAAGTAGGCAGCATACCCAATCAAGCAGCAAAAGATCATAATCAGCAGCAATCCAAGAAAGATCAACAGCTTTCCGACCAGTAATCAACTCAAGTAGCATAATCCCAAACCCATATACATCTGTCTTGTCAGAACAAATCCCAAGGTACAGATATTCAGGAGGTATATGTCCCGCCGTCCCACATACTTCAGTTGTTACATTGGTGTCATTGCAATCCATCAATATAGCTAGCCCAAAGTCTCCAATTACTGCTTCAAACTCTTCATCTAGCAGAACATTTGCGGCTTTAACATCGCGGTGAATGATCTTCGGATTGCATTCTTCGTGTAAATAACAAACCCCTTTTGCTGCTCCTAATGCTATCCTCTTTCGGGTATTCCAATTTAGGGATGCTTGCCATTCGTGTCTCTCTGAAAAAATCAATGCGTTAGTGAAGCGCGATTATTGAATGGTTTTTCTCGCAAAAAAAAAAAAAAAAAAAGTACCTCGCAAGTGAGACGACAAACTGCCATTAGCCATGTAAGGGTACACCAAAAGCCTCTCATGTGTTGTGAGACAAAAGCCCCTTAATCTTAGCACATTCCTATGAGTAGCCATGTTTATGATCTCACTTGTCTGAAACTGAACTTCCCCAAATGCGGGCTGTCTTTCAATTCTTTTCACAGCAACAATTGAACCATCTTCTAGTCTTCCCCTGTATACCTTTCCAAAACCCCCTCTGCCTAATATGTTTTCATTGCTGAAATTGTTTGTTGCGATTTGTAATTCTTCTAGCGAAAATCTCCCCAGTTGACTCGTATCTGGGTCAGGGTCTGGATGAACTTTCGGGTCACCTTCAGCTGCAACCAAAGATATGATAAAATTAATAATATTTCAGTGCCATTAATCAAATTTTAAGGTAAATGACTTGCCAAATGACAACATTTGAGGTTGCTTACAGCACCAATATGATAAAGCCATAGCTCAAAATTTTGTGTTTGAAATATTTAAGGTTAGTTGTTAGTGT
>CAOJBI014104934.1:0-12711 GCA_948277035.1 Euphorbia corollata
AAAAACTGGAAGATGTCGACAAGAGAGAGGAAGAATTGAATGTCGTTCGAGAATCTATCGAAGGGAGGCTTAGAGAGGTTGAGGCGAGAGAGAAGGAATTTGAGTTGATTCAGGAGAAAGAGATTCAAGGAATGAAGAGCGAGTTTGAATTGATTGAGAAATCGCGGATAGAGCTTGAGGCTGTGAGTGAGTCGATTAAGACGAAATTGAGATTTCTTGAAGAGAAAGAGGACAGGCTAAGGTTGTTGAATTGTTCTGTTGACGAGAAAGCGAGACAAGTCAGGGAATTTGAAAGAGAGGTTAGTCAGGCAAGGAAAGAGATCGAAATTAAAGAGGAACAATGTGCGCAGTTGCGCAATGAATTGAAGGTGAAAGAGGAACAAATTGAAGAAAGGTCAAAAATGGTTGCACTGAAGGATGATAAGTTCATCCAATGGGCAGCGGAATTGAAATTGAAGGGAAAGGAACTTGAGGAGAAAAGGAAAGAATGGACTTTAGAAGCTAAGAAAATTAAATCGAAGGAGAACCAAATTCAGGATATGTGCAAGGAAGTGGAACTGGAGAAGAAGAGGTTAGTGGAACGATGCCGAGTGGTGGAATTGAAGGAGAAGCAAATTCAGGGAAGGTGCGACGAAGTGGAACTGGATAAGAAGAAGTTAATGGAACGATGTCGAGAGGTTGAATTGAAGGAGAAGCGAATTCAAGGAAGGAGTGAGGAAGTGGAACTGGAGAACAAGACGTTAATGAAACGACGTGGAGAGGTTGAATTGAAGGAGAAGAAAATTCAGGGAAGGTATAAGGAAGTGGACCTGGAGAAGAAGAAGTTAACGGAACGGGATAAGGAGGTTGAATTGAAGGAGAAGCTAATTCAGGAAAGATATGAGGAAGTGGAAACAGAGAAGAAGAAGATAATGGAACGAGATAAGGAGGTTGAGTTGAATGAAAAGCGGATTCAGGAAAGGTATGAGGAAATGGTGCTGGAGAGGAAGAAGTTAAATGAACGATGTGATAAGATTTATCTGGAGGAGAAGCTAATTAAAGGAAAGCGTGAGGAAGTCGAACTGGAGATGAAGAATTTAATGGAACTTCGTCGAGAGGTTGATTTGCAGAAGAGGCAGATTCAGGAAAGATGTCAGGAAGTGGAAATGGAGAAGAAGAAGCTAATAGAACGATGTGAAGAGGTTGGTTTGAAGCAGAAGCAACTTGATGAACGGTGTAGCGAATTCGAATCAAATGAGAAAAAGCTTTTTGATAGCAATCGAAAACCCTTTGGGGTTAACTATGCTAAAGTTCATCAGGAGGATGCCAATCTTCATTTTGTTGTGTCTATGGATGGGAAGGCATTGCAAGTTTTCTTGAATGAGCACTGTGCAGAGTATGATTCAACGAGGAACGATGTATTTGTTGCTTTAGGTCTGTCATCGGACCCCGCCAAGCTTGTTTTAGATGCTATACAAGGGTTTTATCCTCCTCATTTGAAAAATGGTGATAAAGAGTTCGAAACCGAGGTTATTAGGAAAAGTTGCATTCTTCTATTGGAACAACTAATGAAAATATCACCAGATATTAGGCCGCCCGTGAAGAATGAAGCAATGAGACTTGCATTTGATTGGATAACAAAAATGAAGACAGATGCAGAGCATTCTCTTGAAGTTTTAGGATTTTTGCTGCTTTTAGCTTCTTATGGATTGGCTTATGCTTTTGATACCAATAAGCTTTTTAAGCATTTGGAGATTGTGGCGCTACATAGCCAAGCCCCGGAGTTGTTCCGTGCTCTAGGTTTTGCTGATAAAGTATCTGGTAAGTTAGCTGCTTGAACTTCTAAGGCATGTTTATGTATGTTCAAATTCATAATTATCTGATTGGCTATAATGTATGAGATTTATCTAGTTTTTCTCAACTCTCTTTTGACTGTGCTTGTATTTCCAGTGGACTGCATGTTCTCCTGTGTATTTCTCTGCAGGCAAAATTTTTATAATCGAGTCATTTTGAATTTTTGATGATAAATTTAGGAATTTGATTCAGTTCATTTTTTTCTCATTTGTTGATATATTTTAAACTTTTTGTACCTAAAATGCGTTGCAACAGGTTTTATTCGAAATCTTGCAGTAAAGAAGCAGCAAATAGAGGCTATCAGATTTATTCATGCTTTTGAACTCATGAGTGAGTTCCCTCCTGTACTTTTGTTGGATGGTTTCTTAAATGACTCCAAGACTGCTACTAAAAAATTGAGAAAGGCAAATGTATCACTTGAAGGACAGGTATTTAAACTTTTGTTTCCTTGTCATCAGTACTTCTTGTTTATTGTGTGCACTAATCATGACAAATTTATATAGATCAAGGCTACAAACAAAAGAATGGTTGATCTAAGGCATGCATTGAAGTGCATTGAAGAATGCAATATTAAGTATAAAATTTCAGCTAAGACCCTTAATCTGATGATCGAATCTCTGGAGAAAGATAACTTTAAAAGGAAAGCAGAAGCATATCTCCTAGGACTTGAAATGCGAAAACCGTCTCTTAACAAGAAGAAACGTCTTTACTCCACTTTTGCGAATGTGGACTACCCTGTCCTTGCCCCTGTTACTTCATCTGCCACCAGCCATTCTCTTACGCTAGCCACTGATGATAAAAAACGGCAGTTGAGTGGAAATAAGCGTCCTCGAAGAACAGAGTTAGCAGAAAAAAGTTCAAATACATGCCGTGGTGATGCTGATCGAGGTAAGCTATATGAGATTCTGAAGTTCACCAATCATCATGTGAAAATATATCTGAATCTAGGTGATATTTGGGGCTTTAGTTACCATGCATGTTCCTCCTCCATGTTATGATAGGCTAGTTATTTTAGTTGGCTTTTATGGTTGGGACACTATCTACCTTAGTTCTTTCTAAACTTTGCATTCCTGTGAGCTCTTGGTTTACCAATCAATAAAAAAAACTCCACTTTGGTGAACATGTACAGATTTAATCTTCCACATAGTGATACCTTTGTATCTCCGTCATTCTTTCTCTTCCTATGTATATACCAATCCCATGCACTACATTTTGCTAACTGAAAGTTGAACTGAACTAAATTTAACTGAATTGAACTGAACTTAACTAAACTTAATTGAACTTATTTCTGTGTAAATTTATAACTACGCATAGCTGAACTTAGCTGAACTTAATTGAATTGTAGTCCAAGAGAACAGTGCCTAATAGTCTTGTAGGTTGTCTTTATTATGGAAAAGATGTAAACTCTTCGATCAAATGCACCTTTACATCATTGAAGGTCTTCAGAAAGCCATCTCATGCATATACTTGGTATTGGGTCCTAGATTTTCCTCCCTGAGTACTCATAATGAAACAAAACTGGGTCATTTGACTTTAAATTCATTTGACTTTAAATTCTAACTTCGAAGTTACAACCATTGCTTGACATTAGTTAGCTCTATGCGAAAATTCCAATTTTCTATCATAACCTTCTTGAACTTGTGGAACAGTAATGACATGTTTGGCCAATGGAATGATTATTCCATGAAATAGAATAGAAATAGATGAAAGAATGTGAAATATGGTAGACTATTTATCTTGGATCCATCATAGCTATTTTTAGATGTTACACCTCTCATGGAAATACAAATTGTTTCATGTTACCTATGAATGGTTATCCCATGAGAGATGTAATGATTAGGAATACCTATGATGGATCATGGATCCATGACAAATGGTCTATTATATTTCACATCTTTTCGTTCATTTCTATTCTCTTCCATAGATTAATCATTTCGCGAACTAAACGCCACCCTTAGTAGTCAAAAGCGCAGCGAAGCACTTTTGTTGAACACAAAGCGCAAGGGTGCAAAAAGCGCGCGCTTTTGGCAAAAGAAGTGCACGCTTTTTTGACAAAAGCACGCTCTTTGTGAAAAAAAGATTAAATTGTTATGTCTTAATGAATTTCAGATTTCAAGTCACTATTGTGACATGTAATATTTTTAATATTTATTAAAGTAGTTGTGTTTACAAATTTTTTAAACCTATAATATTTTGGATGAATTTATAATAGTGCACTTTTATTTTCCTAAGCGAACAGTTTTTTTACGCTTTGTGTAAAAGCTAGAAGCGAGATCCTAGCGCTTCGCGCACTCTACTACTATGATGCCACTGAAGTGCAAATTAGTTTTTCTGCATGCATGCATCCCATTTTTTTTTATCAAACGAAGGTTATTAGCTGAAGCTTGAAGGCCCTGCTGATTTAGCTTTTATGGCTAATTTTACTTTCATGTATTGTCCTTAGTACTACTTTATTAAGCCTTGGCATGACAATCAATGCTTATTTTATAGGTGATTTGCCATTGAAAAGCAAGGACGCTTCAGCTCCCTTGGATCCCCAACCTAAATCTACTTGTTTTCCTGTCAACACGAACAAGGGCATTTCTGCTCCCTTGGATCTCCAGCCTAAATCTAATTGTTCTTCTGTCGACACAAACAAGGATGCTTCTGCTTCGTTGGATCTTCAGCCTAATACTTATTGTTCTTCTGTCAAAACAAACAAGAACGCTTCTGCTCCCTTGGATCTTCAGCCTAAATCTAGTTGTTTATCTGTTGACACAAACAAGGGCGCATCTGCTCCCTTGGATCTTCAGCCTAAATATTCTGTCAACACAAACAAGGACGCATCTCCTCCCTTGGATCTTCAGCCTAAATGTAACTGTTTTTCTGTTAATACAAACAAGGAAATTGGGAAGATTGCTGGTGAACTTCAATTCACATGTGATCCAGGAAAGCTTGTTTTTGATATAACTAATATTTCTTTTCCATTCAAGTTGGAGGAAAATGGGACTTTCAAGTTGCATATTCCGAAAAAGTGTTGCAATCTCCTATTGGAGCAGTTGCGAAATGACTTGTTCCAGATAAATCCGGAAATAAAAGAGCAGGCAAAAGAATTTGCACTTCATTGGCAATCAATACTGGAAAAAAAGAGAGATGATCCCTTGGAGGTCAATTGTTTTTTGCAATATTTATCTGCCTACAAGTTGGCTTCTTGTTTTGATGCAGAGAAGCTTCTTGGTCTGCTTCTTAGTCTTCGAGACACTGATTACTGGTGTAAAGCAGCCCCTGAATTATGTCGAGACCTGGGATTAACAGAAAAGATCCCAAGTAAGTTCTGTGTCCTGCATCTTCACATATTGCTCTCATACATAATTCTTTCAGTTGTAGGAACATTGTAGTTATATTAAAAGAAATTGATCTTGTTGAATGGAGTTTTTTTAAGCAATCTGGTTGAATTTAAAACCTTCTTGTTCTCCGTGACAGGTTTCATTCGAAATCATATAAAGAGGGGACAACATATTGAGGCTGTAAAATATATTTATGCATTAACTATTGTTGACTCGTTCCCTACGCTACCCATTTTGAAGAATTATCTGATTAATTCTTCAATTGCTATGCAGGTCTTTAACTACTCAAGTTCTTAAGTTTTAACTATATCAGGCTTTTATTGTTTGTGTACCTCACACTTGTAGAATATCTATTATCTATCTTGCAGCACGGGGACATGGACGGTGAGATAAACGCGCTGAAAGACGTGATAAAATGCATTTCAGATTTCAAAATTACCGGTCTATCACCAGAAATCCTCCAAAGGCGCATTGTACTGCTAGAGAAACGGAAAGAAAAACTTGGCAATCCTGAAGGTGCTGTGAAACTGGAAAACCAGAACGAAGAGAAACCTGGCATAAGTGTACCATCCAAGCATGACAGTTCGGTGCAAACCCCTCTTCAACATCCGCAAGTTTCGCGAATGGCGCTAGTTGATCCATGTGAAAATGCGCCACCTGGACCTGATAGCTCAATTCAACCCTCTTTGCATAAGCATCCTTGTGGTTTGTATAAGAGTCAAGGTGAACCTTGCAAGAATGCTGCACCACCCAGACACTTCGCATCAATGCAACCACCAAGTTTTCATATGAGCCAAGGTAATCCTGCACCACTTAGACAGTGTGATTCAATGCAAGGTTCCTTCACGAGTCAAGGTCAAGGTGATCCCCACATGAATGTACAACCCAGTCACTATAGCATGATCCAGCCCCCTCTCCCTATGTACCCTTGGCCTGGTTCGTTTGATAGTCAACCTGATCCTTACGTGAATGGACCACCCAGTTATGATAGTTCAATGCGGAACCCACAAGCTCCTCCAAGAGTGGATGGTTCAGGGCAACCACCTCCTCTGCTGCAACATCCAGTTCCATTCACGAGTCAAAGTAATCCCTACATGAATGCAACTCCCGGACCCTATTCTTCAACGGAAACCCCTCACCATTATTATCCTGGTTGGTTCATGAATCAAGGTGTTCCTAGCGCATCCATTCCTCAAGCCCAACAATTACTCTGGAATGGATATTGCTATGTGCCAGCACGATAACCATACGTCCTACATCATAATCATATTGTGTTTGCTCTGAATCTGCTGAGGTTTTTCTACCAATGTTCTCAGCTATGTTAACGATTTTCCTTGAAGCTTTACAGTCATGATGGCTACAAAGTTAAACCTCCCAGATCTGATCCATTTGAAACTCTGCAGAGATCAATTCGGATCCGACGTCATAGCATAACCAATGTGGTTGGAATCTGTATATATGGTTTATCATGTGTCGGTCATTATAGGCTCAACTGTATTTCTCGTTCCCCTTTTATGGTTCACCCTGGCAATTTTGGTCTGCGAGTGAAAGCAGCAGTTGCTGGATTGCAATCAGTTGTAAATTTTATGTTCGAGCTCTTCATTTTCTTTATTTTTTGTATAAAGTATGTAAAAATATGGTTAATTTGGCACTCTTTCCGGTTTCTTTAATTTTTATAAATGTTTATAAACTTCCTATTATCCCGATAGTCGCTAATTCTGGGTATGTGCGGAACAAAATTGAACTCAATACAAGGAAAAGTTTGTTGAACAAACAAAGTTTATCCAAAACCGGACAAGATAAGGGCACACTTAACTTGCTGGTTGACTGAATAGAACATTTAAATCCAATGACTTGGACATTAAAAGGGTCTATCTGATTAGTAGTTCTGGTTTTAATCGATAATTATGTTTCATAATCTAATGTTTCTCTAGCTATTGATCAATGCAATTATATACACTATCTAACAATTCTTAATCTTACTATAATTTTGGCATGCTTTAGTAGTATAAATAGAGGATTAAATTTGATTTCAAGGAAATGTATTAAGCCAGAAAAGTAACCACCACAACAGTTGAGCACATTGCCAGATAACAGATATTTAAATAAAATCTAAGATTACAGTATTGCCAACTGACCGCAAGCAAGCCATTTTAGAAGTCCAGAGAAAACTAAAAACATCATATAAATATCATGTTCGCCCCAGAAATAACTCCGAGTTTAAAAAACTTCTGGTAATATATAAAAATAACAACACAAGGCAGACTATCAGATAACCTATCGGCCGCCCCTCTCAAATCCAATACGAGTTCTACCAGAGCCTCCTCCATCATACCCATCTCTCATTGACGATCCACCGCTAGCCCTCATTGTTCCTCCCGAACCAACCTTGTCAATGGCCTTCTTTCCCTTCTTAACTTCTGTCAAGAACTGATCCAAACCAAATGGATCAGCTTCTTCGGCATCCTTTTCAAACTCAACTGGCCTATCCCTAGGACCCGACTTTTCGGAAGTACCAGCAAAAGCTTTGTCGGGTTTAAACCTATCTGTCTTCATAATCTTATCCATCTGCTCGTCAGCACCTCCATACATATCAGCATCAGTATCTTTCTTAGGTCGGTAAAGAGTTGAAAGGGTAGGCTGAGCTGTAAATAAGCCCTTAGTATACACATTATATTGGTCATCGGTAGCAAATCCAGAATCCATCCCTTTCTCTTGGTTGAACAACCTCTGGTCATACATAACCTCTCCTCCTTTATTAGCTCCAGCAGAAGCCATGCCAAGAGCAACCTTTTCACTAATATCTCGATCTCTATCTCTCGTGATCTTGCTCTTCTTACCCATCGCAGCATCTTTAGCCTCCAATCTTCTCTCTCTTTCCCTCTCTCGACGTCGTTCCTCGCGAATTTTCTCGCGTTGCAGCCGCTCTTCCCTTTCCTCCCTCGTCTCTTTCGGATGATCCTTTTCTCTTTCTCTCACACGCTCATAATCCCCGCCACCCATATCAGCATCATCGTCCATTGCACTTTTATCAGATGGCATTGAAGCAGACATGGGAGGTGCCGCGCCAGTTCTTTCAGAACGCGCTTTCTGAGCTAATGCTCGCAATTCATGCTCTTTTCTCTCCTTCTCCTTCATCATCATCTCCTTTTGAACCTTTGATCTCATTGACACAGCCTCTCTAGCTTTCTGCTCCGCAACATAAAGAGCCTCAGATAGTTTTGCAAAATTGTCGTTAATCTGAACGTCCTGCAAACCTCTTCCATCAGCTGCTAGACGCTTGTCGAGAGGGATAGTGTAACCTTTAGGGTTCTTCCAATTTGAGATGCAAGGAGGAATTTTCCAGTCTTGCTGGTCTTTTACAGTCACAGGCCTTGGAGGTGAGTGCATAACTGGCACAGGTGGAGACCCAGAAGCTTTAGGGACCCTCTTGTGTTTGAATTTAGGTGGTTCAAGTGGGTCCACCGGCATCTCCACCATTCTGATGATTCTCTCTCTTGCCCCTGAATTAAAAGCTGCTGATTGTTGCGAAGGCTTGTATTTAATATATTTTGAATCAGAAGACTGCTTGGGGACATTCTTCGGCTGCGCAGCACTCAGTCTCACATTCACAATCTTCTCAAGTGCGGCTTTTGTTTCCTGTGTTGTCTCCTCAATCTGCCTCTGTAGTTCCTCGTCCTCACTTTCATCTCCCTCCTCTTCATTCTTCAAAATCTTTGGGATAATATCCTTATGCTGTGAATAAACAATTTTCTTGGCATTCTCGTTTTGTTTCACAATTGCATCATAAGCCACATTGCCATGGGCATCAACGGTCAATGCCAGAGTTTTCGACCCAGGTTTCGCAGATTTGTCCCTCCCCATGCCAAGAGGGTATTGAGCAATATGAATCTCAGGGAATGCACCCCCATCCCCAAAATCCTCCACTTTTCGTGGAACAAAACCTTTACGATCCAAGTAGGGAGGCACAGTTTTATAGGAAATAGCAGCAGAAGCAGCTTGCTCAGCCTCAGATGAACTATATCTTTGTTTAAACCATGGATCACTTGTGTGATCATAATAGGTTGTACCGGTTGACTTAGCAGGGGGTAGTAGTTCCTTAAGAGCCGCCATTATTCTTGGTTGCTGAAGCAATACAAATGCAATGAGAAGCCTTTTCTCAAAGAAAGGGCCCACCAATGCACAGATAACACAAATATAATGAATGTCAAGGATTCAAAAAATGAATAATGAATACGTATGCAATAAAAAACCCAGGTCGTAGACTTAACAAACTCAGCTAATAAACCAATAAAGGAAACGAGATTCACATTTCTAAACCAAATACTATCCAAAATCAAATAGAAGACGAGCTTTCAAATCCCAAACAAAGAACAGATCTGAAATCAGTCATTAAGCTCATATAGATATTGAAATAGCTTCTTACTTTGCATCTAATCAGTATATACAAACTCGCAATATCATATGATCCGAGGTGTAAATCTAAAATCAAAGGTTGATCGTTGATGCAAACTATCTGTTGAATAAAGACTGAATATCCCCTTAACTATCCTCTCTACAGAAAGATAAAAAAAGCAGTATATGTTACACGATTCAAAGTCAGTTCAAAAGATGTTATTTTGTGAAATAAAAGGTAGGAAACAAACAGCAGGGTTAGGTTTAAATCGTTCTGGTAAAATGGCAAAGTTGCTGAAAACCCAGCAATAATACTTCTAGCTCAATCCCCTCTCATCAAATCTCAGAATCCAATTTATTAAAATAATCAGAAACCCTAATCTAGAGAGAGAATAGCAAGAAAGCTCTCAAGCTTCTAACACAGAATCTGGAAATTCTAAAAAAGAGTTCAGAATAAATACCTGGAACTGAACGCCTAGAGATTTGCAGAATCTCCGCCAAGCTCCGAGAAAGTAGCGGCCGCAGATGGATGAATGACTTTTGTACTTTTGGCGTTTAAATCAAACCTAATTCCAGCTTAGCCCTGCCAAAGGTTGCCGATCCAAAAATCTTCGTCGAGGTGCGTGCGCGACCGAGTCTGAAGGAGATAGGAGGTTCGAGAGTAGAAACAGTTAAACAATAAATCAAAGGGGAAAAGATGGGTTGAGGTCGGCCGTCTGAAAGTGAGATTGTTAGGGTTGATTATCGTTGATTTGGAGGCAGATTGAGATTTCGAAGCTGAAAATAGTGGAGAAGGTGGAGTCAGTGAAGCCATTGCAGAGATTGACAAGCTTTACACGATGGAAAGAGAAGAAGATGAACAGTAAAATATAATTTTCCCAAAATACCTTTGCCACATCATCAGTTTTGACGGTGTTAGTAAAAAAGTCCTTCTTTTGCTAACGGTTCGAACCACAGACCCTTTTTTGAGACCCCAAAAAACACAAGCCCCATTTTGAAAATGACCGAAACCACAAGGTACTTTTTTGAAGTTTACTCTTTAAAAAATATTTCAGCTAAACTTAAAGGTTATAAAACTTAAAACAAAGAAAATTTTAATATTGGAAAATTGTTTTTAGAAAAGAAAATAAAACTCTCTTTATCACTAAAGGCAGTGTAAAATTTGACAAGTAATAAATATTAAAAATAAGGAAATAAGAAAATAAAAGATATTTATTTTGTTCGGGGTTTAGTAACCGTTAAGCTTCCTCACCCCCATCAAATGTATTTAATGAAATTCGAATTCTTTTATTCTCTAACTTGTTCAACCTACATTGACAACTGAGCTACACCTTATGAGTATTTTGGTTGTTCATTTAAAAGTTGATTTACAATTGTTTCCATTTTTTAGGTTTATTGCATCAATAAGTACCTGAATATGTCTTAAAAAAATACTCCTAAACTTTTAAAGTGGCATTGTAGTTCTCTCAACTTTTGAAAAGTACATAAAATATTAATTTTCTGATTTTATCTCTTTAATGAGAAGTTGACACATGAGATTGAGGGAGTAAAGTGATGTACTTTTGAAAGTTAATGGAACTATGAAATCCAGGGGCAATATAATTTTTGGGACAAGTTTAGGTACCTATTGGTACTTTTTTTTTCTAACAAACCACTTCCATTTGCTATTTATTGCATTTTCATTAAAATTCATTGATAATTGAAATTTGTTAGAAATTCAAAATTTTATAAATTCTTAAATTTAAAATGTCTTTCTCAGCACGCGTGCTTTGTTGCATAAAATGGAATGTGATTGGTTGACGCAAGTTAGAAAATACATCAATATGACAGTTTGAATGTAAATTAAAATGGAAAAGAATAGAATAAGGAAATGAAAAAAAGAAAGATGTAAAATTATTAGTCTAAGTAGGATTTAACCAGCAATTCTATAAAATTCAATATAATCATGAAATTGGTATACAACAGAATCATTATTTCTATTTTATGTCATTACAATTTTTATATTTTGAAATATAAATATGTTTTAGATAACTACTTAGTCAGTTATTTTCAATTTAAATAATTTACACTATGTTTTTTCTAGTTATTTTTAATCAATTAGATCAGAATCAATGACGACACAATTTAATCGGTCAAACTGGATAGCTTTTTTTTTTGGTAAGAAGAGAAAGGAGACCCAACGTTACATTAGACAAAGACGAAAAAAATGACGACACGTAATTTAATCGGTCAAACTGGATAACTTTTTTTTTGTAAGAAGAGAAAGGAGGCCCAACGTTACATTAGACAAAGACGAGAAAAAGAAACACCCGAGTGATCCTTTGTAAGCAAATTAATCATTCCCGAAAGAGGTTCGTCAAAGAAATGGCAACCTAAAGGAAGAGTCGATCGATGATTCACCATCCGATCAGCTCATCGATTACGCTCCCTGTAGACATTATGAAAGGAAATCGCCCAATTCCTCCAGCTCCTTAATCTCGCAAACAATGCTATAATAAAACATTACCATTGATAGTTTTAGTAACACTATATATTAACATGGTAGACTATTCAAATATGACTGACCAGAGGTTCATTTCTGAAAAAAATAAAAGAAAGAGGGTCTTTTTTTGCAAATGTCCCTTGTGACGAAGGATTGGTATGACTGTGACAGAAAGCAAAAGCAGCTATCATTTTCTATATATTTATATAGAGAGTACACCGCCGTCCCGAGATTCCACATTCGCATTCACTGCAAAGTCTACGCACTTTTCTTCATTTTCGCTCTACTCCTCCTCTCAGAATCGGAAGAGGAAGATACTTCCTCTCCTATTCTACCTTTACAATCTCATCATTCCAAAGGATATTCAATAACTCATGGCTTTTGAGAAGATCAAGGTCGCCAATCCCATTGTTGAGATGGATGGTCAGTTAATCAGATTTTTCTTGATTCATCTCATCATTTTCGGCTATTGCTTGCTCTCTTTAGTTCTTTTTATCTAGAGATATTTTTAATTCATAGATTTTGATTGGTTATAATAGATGTGTTAGGATCTTTTTCTTGTCCCGAAATCTGGCCCTCTAGGATGAAAGATCTGTTCTGCTATAGATATTTTTCTTTGCTAGCAGAATTTATTCACTGTTTTGGAAACCTTTTACTTTTATTAGTTAATAATGA
>CAOJBI014105941.1:0-14035 GCA_948277035.1 Euphorbia corollata
TAGCTTCTCCGATATGATGTCCGGTACGGTATCCATAACATTTGACTAATACATTAAACTCAAATTATTGGGTATCGTTGCATTCTCTCCAAGATCTTATTCCAATGTCAAATACTTGGAATTAATTTACAAAGGTGGTATCCTAAGGAATTGCTTTTTATAAATTTGATTTTTTTAATTTCATCCATGGTTTCTTCCATGAACAAATAGAAACATTTTTCTTATTTGAGTACATATGATGATTTAGTAATATAAAAGGTTCTATGATTATGTACTCTCTTACTATTATCCTGTTTTTATAATGAGTTTTCAAAGTCGTTTTAAAACAGCATGCCATATCTATGTTTACTAGATTACACGAGAGTTTCTATACTTTTCTTTCAAATAATATGGTCTTACAATATCAATACAGAGAAAAGAGTTATTAAAAAAACGACTTAATTTCTAATCATTCTTATTGTAAAATAACATAATCAGTTTCTATTGAAAAACCATGAATCATGTCTGATTGAAAAAAATTGTGTTGTCTGTAATAATGAAAATCTTTATAATTGCGAGTGTGGTCATGGAAAAGGTCGACGATTGGTCCCGGTTATGGTCATGGAAATGACCGGGATAACACTTCTCCACCGAAGCAGAAAAATAATAACCACCATAAATTGAAAAATTTGATAAAAAAGAAAGATGCCCAGAATAAGGTAAGTGAAGGCCACATGGAGGTAGACTTCATCATGATCCCAAAAGATCGATAACAATAAACAAGGGTTTCCCCATCTGTGACTTGTAATGGAGAACCACAGATCTTGTGCTTTTACTCTTTTTCTCCAGCTTTTTCTCTGTTTTCTTTTCTACCTTTCACTCAATTTGGGCAACCCTCGCGATTCCATTTCTCTTGATGTTTATTTTTTGACCGTTAATGGACCTCCTTCTACTTTTACGCCCCATCTTCTCAAACAGGTCAGTTTCTTATATTTTCCATGAGATCAATTCTGTTGACTGTTTCTGTTAATCTTATTCGGCTTTCAGCTTTGGATCTGATTCTGAATTCCTTGACACATAGCTCCGATTCTCCTTTTCAAATCTTTAAGTAGAAGAAAATATCCGATTATGGGATTGATTTCACTGCATCTAGTTCTTGTTTAGTCATAAAACACTTGTACTTGTTCATAGTATTGACTCTTGATTTGCTTGTATTTTGAGGTTGATGAAGATGGAGACTGTGGCTAGAGTTTACAGGGTTAAGTTCGTTATACACATCAGTGAGCTAGGAGAAGAAGATGATTCACTTGCAGCCAATGTAAGATTTCTCTTTTAGTGTTTTTGGAACCCTAAATTCTGAAGGATCTAATTCAATTAAAAAAACTTAAAAATTATGTACACAAAATGAATTAAATTTCTTAAGAAATGTTGATTTCAAACAAGGGTTTGTGATCTGGTGTTCAGTTAAACGATGCAAGTATGTTTGTTGTATATTTATGATTCATTTCATGTTTGATTTGAATAATAATGTCTCAGCTGCTAGCTACTACCCTACATATATCTTGTGCAGGCAAGCAGACTCTTCTCATCAATGAATGTTCCCTGGTACAGTATTCAATTCACTCGACTCGGATACATTTACTGGATGCTCCCCCTTTATGATCCAGTTATTCATTAATAAAAGGGCTAAATAGGTACAGTTCAAAGGACCAGGAAGAACAAATAAACATATATAACACGAAAATGTTAACTCTAGTCTGCGTGAACACTGAATCGTTGCAGGTACATGGTTATCCTTTAGATGCACTTTTTTTACATTGTTTTAAAATATATATCTCCGATTCACAGATGATTCTTTACACCCCGTTGCATTGCCACATGCTTCTTCTTGCTTGTCTAGTAGAACTGCTGGCCATTCAGTTCATTAACATATGCGATGAGTAGGAAATTAGGAATTGAAATGACGGAAGGTTGAATGCATATATAGTAGTTTTATTAAAATCATAGGTAGTGTTAAGTCAACCAATTATTGCTATATGTTGCTTATCCAGCCTATACTTTTACTCGGCTGGTGCTATTTCTATGAATTATTCGTTTCAGCATTCATTATTATCAATCTTTCTACTCTTCCTTTTCTCTTAAATTGGGATTTTACAGTACGTTTTTCTTTCTTTATTTTGATGGTTTGCTCTCTTCTCGCAGCTTTTCGTTGAGATGAATAATTTGAATTTTAGCTGAATATTCTATGTCAAGTTGTCTATTACTTATTACTTATTAGCATAGGTAGCTGTTCCATCTTGTTTTCTCTTACTATCCAGTTGACGATGTTCAACCTTTCAATGTTAAGCCAGAGAGATCAACAAGTGGCTTTGGGAAGCTGTCACAAACACTAAAAGCCGCTGCTGGAAGCTGGTAAGAACAAAGTATCCGATCATTAATAAATTATGTGTTTCGTTAATTAATAAACAATTGGTAGTGGATAATCTACATCATTCTGCAAATGTAGGCTTATAGTTGTTGGACATCGTCCAGTGGTTGTTTGTGAAGAGAATGGGGAGCCAATCAGATTGAAGCATGTGTATGAGCCTATACACAGTATTTTCATGGCATATGGAGTGGTAAGAAGAAAAATATGGTTATAATGTGAATATATCTCTCTTTTAATGAGAGAAAAGAGGACTTCTTAGCTGATACATTCGTTGAAAGAATGGCTTTTACTCGTTTTTAAAGTGAAATTACATATAAAACCTGAATCGCTTTATCTTTCACTCAGAATGCATACGTGAGCAGCAGCGGTTGTGGCAATTATACCTCGGAAGATGGTGTAGCTTATATTGGCAGTCGATTTCCGGTTAAGAGTGAATCCCATTTGGCTTCTTTACATAAAAATTCTACATTTCGAAAGTAAGTCTCCCACTTTAATTAGTACATAGCTAATCTTAGTTGACCAAGATTACACCTTTTCTTGTTTTTTGGTTTGTGCAGGAAAAGGGAGATTGCATTTCTTCTTCATAGAGTTAGCTCTGCAGAGTTTGTGAGCATCTTATCCTTTTTCCACTACATTAAGGGCCTGTTTGGTATTGATGTTGGATCTGCTGTCATGAAAAGTTTCGCTTACAAACTTTTAATAGAACAACATATTTTAACATTGGACAAAAGATTTTGACTCTAAACACTAATTATTAGTAATCGTTTGCTATTGATTTCTAGAGTTATTCTGGATAGCAGCCTAGAAAAACTTGTAAATTGAGTTTTTCGGGAAAGCAATCCTAAACAGATCCTAAGGATGATTTTACTTCTTCAAGTTCCCCAGAATGCATTGCGTTTTAGCTTCCATTTCATGTCATGAAGCATATATAAGACTTTTCGGCCATGGTTATATTGTCTTTTGACTGCAACTGCTATCTGATACGTACGTTTATGTGTCAAATGGCAGACAACCTATTTTGTGAATATATCTGGTAAGGTCATCAAGAAAACTGTAATCGAGCCGACAGGCAAAGAGGTCATGTAAGAACTGGAAGGGCTTTACATTTCAGTTACTAGATTTTGTTAAGCAGTTTATAATCATTTTTTTGGTGTAAATGTTTAGATAGGTGACATTCACCACACAAACCATTTTGTTATTGTTTGAAGTGTTTAAAGTTTAATCTGTTTCGAGAATGTGAAACTTGAGTGAGTATATAGATGATAGCTTGGTTCATAAATGAAATTCGTTGGTTTGCATTTTAAACATCAAATAGTTTTAATATATATAGTTTGTTTTGGACATATTTACTTTTTTTCCATGTCATACTTTTTGTTTGCCAAGTATTTTCTAAAAACTACTATGGGATATGTTTTTCAAAGTTTTCCTTAAAAGAGAAAAATATTCTAATCAACTTGTATAAATTGTTTCGTTTTTGTTGAAAATGAAATATTGTCTCCCTTTTCTAATATCCGCCTGTTTTTTCAGGGTTTTTCAAATTTTTTAATATTTATCATTTTCAATTTTCAATGTAATATTTTATATATTTTTTCCATTTTGTTCTTATTTAATGTACATTGTAAATGATAAAAATAATAATTTAACCAATCATTAAAAAAATCAATAAGGTATATATGTATTTCTATCGCAGAAAAAAAAGGGGAGTTGGACTATTTATGTTTCCTACATGACCCTTTTATTGTTATACATTAAGCTTGTTCTAAGGAGGTTTTTCACATGTGTTTATTAATTATACAAATTTCAATTAGGGTTGTATATGACTGAGCTTTGACCTGTTGGAACTTGATTCACTAAGTTAGTAACGAGTTCGACCCGAGCCTTTAGCTCAAATTCATGTCCATGAACCATTCAATTAGCAACTTGTTTGTTCATGAACTTCTTATAAACAATTTTTTTTTTTACGAAACTTGTTTATTTGTTGATGAACAAACTCATTTATTTTTTTTACAAATAGAAATAATAATCTCGAATTAGTTCATCGAATTTATTTATATTAATTTAATATATCTTCATCCGCATTTTTTTCGTTCTTCACACATAATGTCTCGATCACATTTGTTTGTATTAATTTACATACTTATAGTTACTTTAGTCACTACACAATAAATTATTTAAAATGATGCATTGATAACGTAAAATATCATTTATTTCCTTATTGAAGTTTTATTTTCAATTTGTAAGAAGATAGTATAATTTTACAATACATTTAGAGGTATCGTAATGTAGTATTAGTTTTGGGTAAACTTAAAAAACATGCATTATGGTTTGATCGTTTTGTAAAAAGAACATTGTGGAAATTTTTCTTAAAAATGGGTGCTTGTGATTTCAAAAATTGGTAAAAAGACGATAATTTTTTTTTAAAATAATAATGTTACGTAAGCTATTTCAATCAATTCGACAATCCTATAATTTAACCATGTTATATAAGAATTATATATCAAATTTTGAGTTTTTTTTTCATAAATTTTTTATTTTATTATCATTTTTTAAAAGTTAACATCATATTTAAATTAAAAAAAAATATTTGTACTTTTTCGAAAATTCTAAAATTTATACTAAAGTGTATTGTATTTTTATTTGCTAATATGTAAAATTTCAGTTCAAATGGATGATAAGTAAAAATATGTTGCTATTTATTCATGCAAACTGCACAAAATTATCTTAGAAAACTGCCAGATTTTACCAAGATCTCTGTATTTTCAGGTCTTTGCTGATGGAAATGAGATCTTCCCTCTAGTGCTGCAAAAGAAGCAAATTTAGGCGGGAAAATGAGGGAGCAGCTGCAAACAAGTGGGAATAGGAGGATTTGATTGACGTACGTGACAGCAGCATAGGGAGAGGAAATGCAAGTGGGAGGACCTCTTCTAACTATTTACTAAAGTTGCCACTTCTAGAAGACTTTTTTAAGTTAGTGGACAATTTAATTTTATTTTGTTAACATAAGATCTAGATATTTAGAGGGCTTTTTGGTACTTTTATCTTGTTTGGTCCCTAGGGTTTTGAAAGTATTTATTACTTTCCTTTCTTCATGGAAGTGGTTGTTGGATATTGAATGCTTCTCTTCACCATTTTTACGCCATTAATACAAATTTCACCAAGCTTTTATTCTTCACTTTGTTTTTATTCATTTAATACTATGAAGTGTGAGTAGTTGTCCTTGCAAGAAAGATCACCCATAATGGCGGTCTAAGGAGATCTTCCAGCAGCAAAGTAATGTATATTCTTTCATTTACTTAAGTGATTTGTGTGAATAGATGCTTACTTGTTAGTCTTGAGTCAAAGATCTATCTCATGTCTAGTAATGTTAGTATGAACCGAGAGGCGACCTAACATTATGGAACACATTCACATACTTACTACGCATGAGTTCGAGAGAAGATTGCTTGTATGCCAAGGGTTTCATTCATGAATTCTTAACTGAACTTAATGCTTCATTTGGTGAATCTATGAATGATCGAGAGGTGATGTAGATTTACTGATGATAGAAACTAAGTTAGCCTAGTAAGAAACTTAGGGAAATTAGGTTAAGATACCTTGGATTTGCTTATGTTTATGAGAGTTATATGTGTTTGTTGTGGAAGATATCATTAGATTACTAAGGGTAGGTTGAGCTTGTTGTCTTCCTTATTTTAACAACCAACTCTTCACTTTTCTGTTTGTAGATAAAGATCTTGTTTTTAACAGTTAAATCCAACTTCAAATTACGGAAAAACAAAGTCTTTAGCCAATTTATCATGAAAAGGTTAAACTTAACATAACTGTTCCTTGTGGGAAAACGACACTTGTATTTGCCTAAGCTATAACAAGATTCTAGTACACATGCTAGATATACCATTTTGGGTGCAACAATGGACAAGATTACCCTTTTCTATGATGTAATTAAAAATTGAAAATCTTCTTTTTGCCAACTTTTTAAACCACAAGCATCCCATTGAAAAAAAATTTCACAAGGATCTTTTTAAAAAAAGGCCAAACCACATGGCATGTTTTTTAAGTTTACCCATTAGTTTACCCATTTGTAATAAAAAGGATAGTAAAAGAAATTTTTGTGGTATAATCTCAACCATTTGAAATGACAATGGACAGTTGATGATAAATGGTCATAAGAGACTAATTAGTGATTTCACTTTTAACAAAATTATCTCTTCACTAAATCTTTTCTAAAATGTCTTACCACATATATACACACATTCTCTCATTTATTGCTCCCTATATCTGTGTTTCAATAACTTATTCTCGAACATTTCTTAAATTATTCCCCCATTTTTCCTTGTTCACATCCGATTAAGAAGAAAAATCAATTTCATGGAAACAAATTTATTTGGCAGTAATTTCAATTAGGTAAAATGAGGTTAACTATTTTCTAGTTTAGATATGCCATTTTAGATTTCTTCAAATGATTATTTGTTGCACCCAGTCAGTACTACCTAACAAGTGCACTAGGCTCGGATTGTGTACAGTGGCAAGAACAATTATCGTTTTCCTCAAGAAGTAGTCTGTTATCAGTTTGAGATTTTCCTAGCAGATTGTTGATAAACATGTTTTCTTTAATTAATTTTGATTTTTGTTAACTAAACAAAAAATACATAAAAGTAAATATGGCAAGCTTAAATATATAAAATAACAATAAAAACACAAGCATCACCCATCCCTAAACCATTTAAAGTTTTTCTCCAAACATCATGCAAGCCTTTCTTAAGAACATATATCTAAGGTTTCTCAACCTAATATCCCCGAGCTTACCTCTTGGCCTCACCTGGTTTCTAAAGCTACTGATTTATATCTCCCACAAGTCTCAATAAACCAATAACCTTGCATTATCATCAGTTAAGCATTTAACATAAAGGCAAGACCCTTAGCATACACGCAAACTCCTCTAAGTCTCATGCATATATTATGTATGTGTGTATTTGTGAGTCCTCCATATTAAATCTCCCCAGGTCTCATTAACATGATTTTGTAAGAGTTTGGGCTCTAAACTCATTTGAAAATAAAATCTCAAACAGACAATCAACAAATAATATTAAGCAAATAATAATACAGTGAGTTGGAGGAAGACTTAGACAGCTTATTGGGACAGGCTTTGCTTGCTGGAAAATTACTAACATATATTTAAAAAGAAAGCTTCAAATTCCATGAATGGAAAGAAAAGTTATGGCATCAGAGTAATTTAAATGTGGAAAATGATGCCCAATGAGATATTAAACGTTTATATGTATCCTAATGATCAAAAAGCTAAAAAATAAATTATTACAATTAAATATGCTACTTTAATTTGTGTCCATGAGTTGGAGAAGCTTCCAAGAGAAGTCAAATGACATAATAAGTAAATATCTCAAAAAACATCAACTTTTCTCTTCTTATAAAGTGGACGTCCAATCAGCCGTCAAATGTCAACATCTCTACGTTTTTCATTCCAATGAAAATTTTTCCGTCAATTTTTGCACAAAATATCTTCAGCTGCTGGAAAGGCTTTCTCTAATGGTAGAAAACTTGAGATTTTCTTTAAAAAAACATTTAAACATGATTTTCTTATTACCATTTAACATCATTTAAGCACATAATTCACTACTAAATTTCACTTATCAAATTCCCCCATACTTGAACAATGCTTATCCTCAAGCATTCTACCTTAGTCAAAGAGATTAACAACCACTTCAAAGAAACACAAGAAAAACTACTACAATTTGGAAAGTTAAAAACTCTAAACAAGTTCAAGTATCAATCCCAAAATCAGGTAAACCTTAGCAAAATAATCTCAATTTTTACATTAGCATGCAAAGAAAGGAACTTAGACTTCTTACTTCAATATGATATCAACAACATCAAATGCCTCATCTAAGGATCACTCATACTCGATATTTAGGGTGATTTTAACGGGATTTTCCTCATTCAGCAACCTAATCAATTCTAGACCATATGCTTGTTTTTCGATCTAATCTCCACCACTATGCTTACACCATTAAACGATCTTTAAAGGGTTGAAACATTAGGCTATGGTGAAGGTATGAAAAAAGGAAACTCTATAGGAGAAGAGTTTTCAATAAAGATAAATTGATGATCATGCAACCTTTTTCAAATCTGGAAAACCTCAGATTAGAACAAATTTTCCTTGATGAACACCAGAAACCTCAAAATTCATAATGTTTCAGCAACTTGCTCCTTGAAGCAAAATAACATACCTCAACTTACTTTATTCACAACTAAAGTACTGAAATACAAACATTGGCACAGCATAAACAACAAACTTATTTACTTTTTTTTATCTTTTCTTATTCTTTCTAATTTTTTTATTTCTTTCTTTTAAATACAAACATAGTCAATTACATGAAAGGAGGTCAAAATATCTATTTTGGTTATGAAACAGTATTATGCCAATTGTTCCTTTAAATTATTATGTTCTTGGGAGAAGTCTTCTTTAATTGATGTTCATGGTTGCAACTTTAATAAATGAAATTCTCTTATTGAAAACTTAGTTTGTTTGGGAATTCAAAGTGAATGTCAATAGGGTTGTAGTGTATGTAACAAGAAAAAGGCTAAGGCTCAAAATATAGGGGTTGATGTGAGGGAAGGCTATATGGTTACGGTGGGGTAAACTTAATTCTTTCATCTTCTAGCACAAAATAACATGTATTTTATGCATCTCCCAAGGCAAGTTCTAACTAAAAATTGAGAAAGGCTCCCCACTCAGCAAGAAGTTCAAGCAAACAGATTTCCATGAAAAACAGGCTCAAATCCTTACAAGAATAAAGGAAATGCATTTGATCTAGGCTATCATTTTGAAGTAAAAACTAAAAGTTCAAAAACTTAAACATGCTAACAATACTCTCAAGATCAAACTAATATGAGATTTTCAAAAGTTTTCGGATAATAACTTGCATCTTTGTTTACAATTACTAACAACCACTTTGAGAAGTCTTAACAAGGTTTCTCACAAGTAGAAACATCAACATTGAACATAAGGCAAACACAATCTTACTCACAAAGTTCAAAACGGGGTAATTTTCAAGCATTGTCTTAAAAAATTTGCAAACTTTTCATCAAATTTTACCAGACAATCAAGCTTAAAGTAGTGAAAGTCTCCACAGTCTTAAATCAACATAATCTCAGGTAAAAGGCAAAAAGTAGCAAACAGTCTAATCCCTCCCCTAAACTTTAAATGAGCTTTATCGTCAAAGCAAATTGCATGAAAGGAAAGACTGTTAAAGAGTCAAAGATAGAGGAAGCCTTTTGTACCATTCACCAAAGGAGAAAGAGAAACCATTTAAGCTTAACAGCCTGCTTGAATAAAAAGAATACAAAGACAGGCTTCCTCCATACTTAGATCTGCACAAAACTTTATACAACAAGAGTGGAAAAACCTAAAGATTTTCCCCAAAATTACTTCATTTGGTGCGTGAAATGGGCACAATACAAGGTTGTGTCAAGGTGGTTTCAGGAAGAAGGTTTCCTCCATGTTTCAAGATTATCCTTGAGAAAAGTAGGGTTCCAATCTTTTCCCATTAGCCTTAAAGATTTCCCCTTTTTGATTGCAATTTTTATAGCACCATGAGGAAGGACTTCCACAACAGAATATGGACCAGTCCAAAGAGACTTGAGATTTCCTAGAGAGGATTCAAAATAATAGTTTAACAATAATACATGCTCACCGGGATAGAATTCCTTAACTTGAAGTCTTTTTTCATTTCAATCCTTGATTTTATCTTCATGGTTAATGGCATTCTCGAAGCTAGACATTTGGAATCCTTCAAGCTCATTCAACTGTAGTCTTTTGGCTTCTTCAACTTTAGATTCAAGATTGTTAGACCAAGGTTTTAGCTTAATAGTTTCTTGATTGATTTCTAGCTCGGGGGTCTTTGGTTCAAGAAAGTTTGTCAAAGGTTTAGAAATCTACATTTCTGCCAAGGTTGTCTGACAACATGCTTCAACTTTATCTTGTTTCTCGATCGACTTGCCTTCTTCCTTTAACTCTTTTTCATATAAGTCTTGAAATAAATATGGATTTAAATCCAAATCAACAGTCTCTAAGAAATTGGCTGATTATGACTAAAAGAAAGGACATTTCAAAGGCTCATCCATTTTAAAAACAACTTCTTCACCATGAATTTTGAAAACCAACTTTCTATTATGCACATCAATCAATGCTTTACCCATGGCTAGAAAAGGTCTTCCTAAAATAATAAGAACATGCATATACTCATACATATCCATGACAATGAAATTGATGGGTAAGATAAACTTTCCTACTTTCACAAGAACATCCTCAACTATCCCCATAGGATATCTTATAGTTCTATCCACTAATTGAATGGACATTCTAGTGAGTTGAGGTTCTCCTAAACCAAGCTTTTTGTACATACAATATGACATCAAATTAATACTTGATCCTAAATCACACAAAGCATTATAAATTTAAAGGTTGCCTGTAGAACAAGGAATGGAAAAAATCCCTAGATCTTTGAGTTTTGTAGGCAAAGGCTCTATAATTTATGAGATGGAAGAACAGTCTTGATTTAGTTGCACAATGGCCACACTTTCCAGCTTGGTTTTGTTTGCCCAAAGTTCCTTCAAGAATTTAACATACATGGGCATTTAGGCAAGGGCTTCTGCAAAAGGAATGTTAATTTGTAATTTCTTAAAAACTTTGAGAAATTTATCAAAATGTTTAGCTATCTCATGTTGTTTTACCCTTTGAGGATATAGAATCCTTGGTTGATATGGTGGAATGACAAGCTTCTCACAATCTGCAGCTTTCTCTTTCACAGTCTCAAGTTGCTTTTCCTTATCCATAGTTTCTTATTTTGCTTTCTTAGAAGGCTTTCCCTGCTCTTCAGATTTTCTTATCTCAGTTTCTTTAGCCTTTTCACCTATATTTCCATAAATATTAACAACCATATGATTAGTTTTACCAACAATTAGCATGATGGCCTTAAACTCCTACTTAGCGTTGTTCTTTGTATTACTTGGAAGACTTCCATTTCCTTTCGGAGCAATAGCTTGTGCAAAGTTTTTGATAGAGTTTTGGGTTTGCTTCATGAATTCGACCATCATATCTCTCATCTCATCCAATTCAAACTTTTGGGAAATCCATGATGATGTTGCTTGTTGGTTATGAGGTTGTAGAGGTTGCTGGAAATGATTGTGATGTTGTTGAAATTGAGCTTGAGGTTGTCCTTGCTGGTCGTATGAAAAGTTTGAATGGTTACCCCAAATAGAATTGTAAGTATTGGGGAAAGGTTTTCCTCCTCTGTGATCTTCTTGAATAAAATTGCATTACTTTTGAGTGAGGACAATGGCGTAACCTCTACTTCTATAGTTGCCTCCACAATATTCACAACAACTTGGTTTTGAATTTACAATGGATGAGACAACCTTCGTTGTACGGTGTTGGAAAAGCATGTCAAATTTGTTGGAAAGTTGTGAGGCAGCCTTTGATTCAGCAATCTCTAACTTTTCTTCTTTCGGAGAATGCCATTTTGAGCTTGTGTTGACAAGCCTTTCAAAATTATTTCAAATATATCCTTTGGAGGGAAGTCTTCCAAATCACCATCAGCAAGTGATTCAACTTGCATCTTGTGAGCATTTGTCAACCCATTGTAGAAGTTCTGCACTTGTATCCACATGGTGATACCATGATTTGGCAATTTCCTTAACAATTCCTTGAACCTTTCCCAAGCTTCCGAAAGAGACTCCTTCGGAAACTGGGAAAACCTTGTGATTTCATTCCTTGGCTTCAAGGCTTGCTTTGAAGGGAAGTATTTGTTCAAGATAGCTTTTGCCATGTCGCTCTAGGTTGTTATGGAACCTGGTTGTAATGTTTTCAGCCATAATCTTGCCTTATTCCTTAGTGAAATGGGGAAAAGCTTCAATCGAATCACATCATTTAAAACTCCACTATTAGTTCTGAAAGTATTGCACATTGTGACGAAGTCTTGGACATGTGAATTTGGGTCTTCTCTAGGAAAACTCTCAAATTGGACGGCAGCCTACATCATGTGAATCATGGAAGGCCTCACCTCAAGCATCCCCCTTCCTGAGGTATCACTATATAGGAAGAGTGTTCCTTAGTGTTAGGTTGCAAATATATTCTAAGTGCGGGCCTTCGAGATGGTGGATTTTTTTCATCCATTTCGTCTCTTGGATGTCCATTTTCTTCAAGATTTCGGTTTGGGGGGGGATAAATCCACCATTGGGAGGAACTAAACCATCAACCATCTTTTAGAAAGACTAACCCGCAACCAGCTCCTGAAAAGCTATGAAAAAACAAGGTAAAAAGCACAAATCTACAATTAAGATTACAAACTTTCTAATGTTGCTCCTCGGCAATGGCACCAAAAACTTGTTGCTCCCAATCGGTGCTACCTATCAAGTGCACTAGGGTCAGGTTGTGTACAACGGTAAGAACAAGTATCGTTTTCCTCAAAGAGCAGTCTATTATCAGTTTGAGATTTTCCTAGCAGATTGTTGCTAAACAGGTTTTCTTTAATTAATTTTGATTGTTGTTTAACTAAACTAAAAACATATAAAATAATATTCCAAGCTTAAATATTTAAAATAACAATAAAAACACAAGCATCACTCATCCCTAAACCATCTAACCTTTTTTTCCAAACAGTCATGCAAACAGCCTATATTAAGAACATAGATCTAAGGTTTCTCAACCTAATATCCCCGAGCTTATCTCTCAGCCTCACCCGGTTTCTAAAGCTACTGATTTATATATCCCCTAGGTCTCAATAAACCAATAACCTGGTATTATGATCAGTTGAGCATTTAACATAAAGCTAAATCCCTTAGCATACACTCTATCTCCTCTCGGTCTCATGCATTGTGTATATGTATGTTTGTCAGTCCATCATATTAAATATCCCCTAGGTCTCATATTAAATCTCCCATAGGTCTCACTAACATGATTATGTAAGAGTTTGGGCCCTAAACTTATTTAAAAATAAAATATCAAACACACATTCAACAAATAATATCAAGCAAATAATAAATACATTGAGTTGGAGAAAAGGTTTAGACAACCTGTCGGAACAAGCTTTGCTTGCTGGAAAATTACTCACATATATTTAAAAAGAAAGTTTCAAATTCCATTAGTGGAGAGAAAAATTATGGCATAAGAGTATTTTGAATGTGGAAGATGATGCCCAATAAGAGATAAAACGTTTATATTCTCCCAATGATAAAAAAAGCTAAAAAAATAAATTAATATAATTAAATATGCTACATTAATTTGAGTCCATGAGTTGGGATTTTACACCCAGAAAATACTAATTGGGAAAATATAATAAGGGAAAGCATTGGGTTAAACAATATATCACGGGTAGGCATACATTTAACTCGATTAAAAACGGATTCTAAAATCCCGTTTTTTATTTGTACTGAAAACGGGATTCAGGAACCCGTTTTCATCACAAAAAACAAAAAAAAAACAAAGTTGATGTCTGACTGGGCGACAAAAGCTGTCACCCAGTCACACATAGAATGAAAACGGGATCCAGGATCCCGTTTTCAGCATGATGTGGCGTGGGAATATTACTTTCCCACGCCTTTGCTCATGGGCCC
>CAOJBI014107568.1:0-13281 GCA_948277035.1 Euphorbia corollata
CCCTATTCCCTTCTCAATTCCTTATTCAAAAACCGGCAAATGTCATTTTTAACGATAGAAAAATAGAAAAAATAACATTAATGGGAACAAAAGATTAATTTCTATCATTTCATTAATCAAATAGCACGTTTGCAGTTATTAAACTTTAATTCGACATTGGATTCTAATGTTTCATAGTGTCGCTTAACTTTTACCTAATAAATCTCCAAAAATGCTATGTGGCAATATTATCAGCATCCAACTCACAGAAAGAGGTGGGAATAGAATAACATATAGTTTGATAATTAAGTACTTAGCCAACACTAATTGGAAATCAGCAAAATTCTTCTATCAATTAACAATAAATTACCGAAAGACGAAGACTTCAGCTCAACCCATTGGGCATACCATGTGTAGAGCCATATTACACAATCAGTGGTGATCTGAGCGCTACCATTTTGAGGTTGAAATTGAAAAGCCATACGAGACATGGTCGAAAAGTCACAAAGCTTTATATTGCTCAATCAAACGAGATGCCTGGAGACGTGATGTTGGGACCACAGTGCATCCTAGACTTTGCAGGTAACCAATCTGCCAATTGGACATCATTTGGTAATCAAACGTACTGTACATTAATGATTCACTTTTCTTTTATTCAATTAAACATACTACCTGTTTTGGTGTTGGCGCCGACGTACTCATTGAATTCTCGATCCTTTGCTTCTGGAAGTATTCCTACATTAGGAAGTATAACATTTCAGATTTTCCACTTTAAGCATCTAGAAACGACAAATTTTTCATTTCAGATCAAATTCACTGATGTTCTTCTTTCAATCGGTTTGGATAACTACAAAAGGAGGATTCGGTACAAGCTGTAACATTTTGGAACATGTTTATACTGTAGTTTCATTGACATTTGACAATATAAGAAGAGAATAACCTGTTTTTCCCGCATCAAATGTGCACGTTCATCAGCAGGAATTTGCTCCCATCTGATAACCTATCATTCGAGAAGCTTAAATGTTAAGTAAACTAAATAATATAAACAGAGAAGTATGCTAATTTTGTCAGTTCTATAGATGAAAAATCATGAAGAATAGCGTAATGCTTACATATTCTGCATATTGAAATGCTTCATCGCAGGTCAAGCAGGACTTTATTGAACGCAGAACATCCTGGTAAGTATTGAGGAACTATGGTCAGTATCACTAACTAAATACTAGTACCGCACATGACCGTGTTTGATTATGCAGAGATGCACATGTAAGGAATTGATGTGGGATTATGGATGACAGAAAGTTCGAATTATTCAGAGAATATGATAACCCTAAAAATGCACGGATAACCCAACTCACATTCATCAGCTGGCAACCAATAAAATTTTAACATTTTTGCCATCTTAGAAACCATTGAGTGGGAAGTATTAGTTGTAGGGGATATGCCCAAAAAAGCTAATGGCTAATGCCCGAACCAAGATACCATATCAAAAGTTGTTAGTGACGGAAAGACTGGCCAAATTTCGAACACAAAATTAAGATTTACAAAGATGACTTTGACCTTAATGCTTTAAGTGAAACTACAGTGCTCAATTTACATGGAGCAACCTAAGAATGTCTCACTAGTGAAAAGAAAGACTGACCAAATTTGAACGCATAAGTTCTTCCCTAATCAGACAATTGATCATAATTAAGATTTCAAAAATTATGTTGACCTTCAGGCTTAAGAGAAACCAGAATGGTCCTGATTTTACTTGGAACTACCTGAAATATCATGAAGGATGCAAAAAACAAATTTACTTATTGTTGATTGTATCATATTCGAAATGCAAGTTCACTCAAGAGCCCATCTGCACCCGAATTTTATTCATTTTTGCCTATCCATATATTCTTGGTGCAATTGATGAATCTAAAAAAATGGCATTCAGAAATTCTGAAGACACGGCGAGCAAGTGAAATGCCTCCAGATGATTGGATGTGGTCTCATGCTTTGACTCTGTTAGGAAACTGTTTAATTTCCAAAATATCACCTAGATGGTGAAATTTTTGAAGCGATTTTCTTTCATATTTTCACCCTTTCATTTCCCAGATGTATAATGAGAGTAATGACGTCCACATTTTACCCTTCTTAAGGGAGAGAAAGAGGGCAAGAAAAGATATTAATGTCCTACAAACAAATGAATAATTTTGTAACCTTGTGTTTGTTTTTCTTGATTGCTAGACGTTCATCAACAACAAAGCCAACCTGCAAATAATGCATGAAACCTCGATCAGAACCTATGCCCCATTTATGTACACATAATACAGGTAAAAATGACTGAAGCAAAGATAAAACAAAAGGAATATTTGTTCACTAAACTACTTGCTTATTTACATTTTCTAAAAATGGTTAAGGTAGTCAGAGATATGCATAACCCAATGATCGTCATCAGAAACCTCAGTTACAAAATTGCATGACCATATACTGTTTTGCGACAATGACGAAATAAACAAAGTAGGATTACAGAATCAGGGACAAGCAGCTCCTCTGAAAATGTAAAAGGGAAGGAATATTTGAACATAAGTTGGGAATAAAAAAGTTAACATCAAAATAGAAAAACATATTGTAACTTGACGTGATCCAACAACTTGCCCCAGTGGATGAAAACATGAGGTGGGAATCATATGCAAAAGTAGAATCAGAACAGTAGTGTCATTCCACCAACCTAATAGAGCTGCAGGTTCGTCTTGAAGGACCCTTTTTAATTTTTTCTTTAAAAATGGAAATTATAAAATCTGTAGGGGAGAACAACCATATCCATGACCAAGCAGCTATAAATATCATTATATCTCAACTTGATTTGAGAGACAACTACAAAACAAGTAAGAGCTGGAAAGAATTATTAAAAAGAACAATAGGCACCTTGTCAAGCAACCTCTTAGGATTTTGAAATGCCCGCTTCTTTGCCCACTGATGAAATAAGTGGGAAACTATGGATCTGTCGTCCACTGCAAATCTATATGAAAGTCGAAGAAAAGCACAGGAAAGGTTACTGACCAGACATTTTCTTCAAAAGACCATCATAGTTAGAAGGCAAACCTTTTTAAGAAAATATTTCCATTGCACATATCAACGGGCTTGGTAGCTTCTTCTGAGGCTTTATTCTGACTATCGAGGAAGTCATTCGGCTCCATCTCTTCTTTGGAAAGTAGCTTTTCTCCTGGTGGATTAATGGAAACATTGGTAGTTGCTTCTGAAATATGTGGAGGTTTTATTTGTATTTCTCGAAAAAACACTTGACCCTGTCAAGGATAGGATTGCCATTTCAAAAAGAGAATCATGAACAGTTAAGTTATACACGCTAAAGTGAAGACTCAGAAATTGATGCATGAAGAAAGGGGGGAACCTAAATAAAATCTATGATGCATCCCTGTAAGAGATGTTAACATTTTGTTTGGTTACTTATGGCCAAAAAAGCACTGAAAAATTAAAAGTTAGCACTAACCAAGTAAGCAGCAGCAAGAACTGGGACAAAGCATATACAAGTACAGTATATTTCTTCAAAAGGGGAGAGGGATGAAGAGATTTAGAAGTTGTGGCCACTCATAGGTAGGCACTTGATCAATACATTATTATTCCAATCATACCACATAGGTGTCAGAGCATTATACCTTTCACATGCTTACATAATCTATAAAATATGTCATAGATGAACAGAAGTTGAACAAGAACTGAAGGTGTGTAAGCAAAACACAATTACTGATTAAGTTGAAATGGTTAATTCTTAAAGCAATTGCTCAATGCTCAGGCCAAGTGAATATCCAATTTCCATTTACAAAGATAAGAGATTATTGATTTATTTGACCATTTTACTTAGATTATATAGAAATTTTGTTCTGTTCAACTTCTTCACCAATGAGCCGGATAACAAACTTTCTATAATTAATATGTATGTTAAAAACAAGATTTACCACAATGGTATTAAGAAATTACTCTGTTATAAGATGATGACATCTGTGACGTTCGATAGTAAAACTAGATATATAAGCCGTGAGTTGCGAGTTAAATATAAGAGTAAGACAATCAACGGACCTGAATCTCTCGAAGATGATTTGGAATCTCCTTGAGAAATCGTGAAGGTTGAAGCATCTGAAAGGACCTACTTTTTAGTTTTTATTGGAAAGTAGATGAATTAATAGAAACTAACACAAATGATCATTGAAGATTGAACCTGCCAATTTGAATCCACCGTGACATACAAAATGAATAATTGCTTTCGAGCACGAGTCATTGCAACATATAACAAACGCCTTTCCTCCTAAGATTGAACAATGAAGCATTTAGCCATGGATCAAAATCAAAGAGTAAACTCGAAAGCAATGATTTGTCAATGAAAGAGACAACTTACCTCAATTGAGGTCCCATTTTCTATCGCAATACCACTTGACTCGTGCAACAAAGGAATCTCCGATTCATTTGCCTGCATTTGTTTAAAACAATAAAGTCTGCATGGCAGAATTGGCGGGGGAAAGCATGTTCCGCAATATGATAAAAATTTAAAGAAACAATTGGAAGTCATTGCCTTTACTAGGTATAGTTACACATAGTATCATTGCCAAATATTCCCATGTTAGCTACAAAAGGTTTTCGACGATAAGAAAATAATGGCCAAAGAATGAAAAAACTGGCCGTGTCCTTCATTATAAGTGCTAAAGTACCTTTACTATAAAAACAGTGTCCCACTCTAAACCCTTTGACTGCATGAGAAGATACAAGATCAGTAAATTTGAAGTGAGGAAATCAGCAACTCTATCAATGTATGCATATATAAGATTGACACTGATTAAATAGAACACACCTGATGAATGGTAGTCAATGTAACAGAATTCTCATTATTGTGTCTCCTAACTCGGAAATTTTCCTTCTCCCGCTCAGTTATGTAGTCAATAAAAGATTTGAGGATGCAACCACATCCTTTCACGTCTTCAACATCTCTAACCCCTTCTTTTGTAGCATATTGCATTGATAAAAAATCAGAGACATCATCCAGTAAGTACTGAAGCACCTAGCATATTTAAAAACATCGTAGAGTTCAGTTCCTTATAAATTATAATCAAATTAACACAGAATTGCGGAATTCCAACAAAATTATCTCTAAGAAACTTTCGTGCATAAAATTTTGCATCTTCTGCTCATCATCAATATTTAAGTATAAACCATTTTCCTGAGATCCCTCAACCGACTCATGCGGTTATATGTAATCATGAAAAAGACACGTTACTATATTTATGAACAAACATGCAAAACTTACAGATCTGATGTCATTTTCTTCATTCAATAATTTCCCACCATCTACATCAACTACTGCTCGTTGCTCAAGAAGGTATATCTAAGATAAAAATTATAAGATCTCAGTAACAAAACGAGAAGCCAAATAATTGATCTGGTGGACCAATTCAAAAGAAGTCACAAGCACATTGTAGTTCATGGCTTATGGCAACAATGTGCCACCAAATAAGGTTAGCTCCTCAGCTTCATCTGGCACTGATGATACTTCATAGTATCCATCAGAAAGGACATGAAAGTTTACGAAATCATAAAAGTCATAACTAGACAAGAAAAGGTAGAGGAAACAAACCTGAGGTACCATATTAGCCACTGAAGTAATGACAGTGGAAATTGACTGTTCCTGTGAGGTGTAAATATAGTTTCTATTAGATCGTTTATCTAAAATAACAAAAAAATTGATGAGATAATGCAATTTGAGTAGAGCTATATGCAGAAGTTCATCTATACTTGTATTTGCAGAAACAGCATATCAACTTGGTAAAAAGCACAAAACTGAGATGGAAGGATGACATATGTAAGCTGGAACAACTTGAATATTCAGCTAAAAACGAAGACAAACAAGGGTGCAATTTAATTAATTTTCTGGAAAATAGTAGTCATGTTTAGTGAGAGTATAAATGAGATGCCCGTAAAATAGGAGAGTTAATGAATGTAGTAGCAGTAGCACAAGTTTATTTACCCTGAAAACAAGTTTAGATATCATATCTAGTGTCTGCAACACCTTGCGTCCCTGCTTAAGTTCACTCCTACGAAACATAATGCAGTTTAGAAATGAGAAAATATGAAAACAATTAACAATCAAGAGACAAATTTCTAATCTCAACTTTCTATAGCAAACCTTGCCAAGTTACAGATACAAAAATACACTAAGCTAAGTAAGAAACCATATTGACTACCTCAATTGCAAATTATATACGACTTTCCTTTCATGAAAATTAGTAATATTCTAATCTTACAAATATACGTCTTGCATATTAATGCATATAATAGCAAGTATCTAAAAATCTTCGTTATATACGTTATATAATTGACTTTTCGGCTTTAACATTTTAGAATTTTACCTTGATTTATCAGTATTTTTTCGAATTTCGTTAGGACAACTAGACTGATAAACAATTATTTATTACTTTAAAGTATAGTAATTGCTTATTACTTGAAGTATCTTTAAATTGAATGTTATTAAATATATATAAATTAATATATATACTCTTGTAATTTATAATTGGTTTTGCTAATATGAAGAGTTGACTTTACTGACTTGGCATTTACAACATTAGATTGTTAACTTTATCTATTGTGGCATATTGATTTGATGATATAAACAGAAGTCAAATAGCATAGGTCAACTTTTGTTATCCAAAACATTATAATATTGGAAGAAAAATAAAACGTCAAACTAAATTCGTGACGCTGTTTCTATCTTGATAAAAACTTAAGACTCGCAGAACATTATGTTTGATTAATTTGAAATTTAGACACGCCATTAAGATTACTCAAACACAAAATGCAGGCAGATTTAATGCATATAATGCAAAAAGGACTTGAACAGTAAAAAGTGAAAACCTGTTGAAGGTACCAGATATCTTTGCGTTAAAAATGTCAATGGCAGCAGATATGAAGCTGATCTTTCTAATGGTTAAGATTTTATCAATATGCTCAATAACCTGCAGGGATAGAGAGAGTAATTAAGCAAAACAATCAAATAAAAAACAAACATCACTGACTTAAGAACTGTGAAATAACTGAAATCCTGGAAAAAAAAAAAGAAACAGGTACCCTCTTCTTGTTTTCCTTCTCGAAAGGAAGCAATGCCTTGAAAACTTGACGATATGGGCCATCATCACAGCCTGGTAATGCTGTTCTAAGCATGGCAATAATGGCTTTGACCACCTATTACAAAAATGTGCCTTGTTAAAGACAGTAGTGGATTTCACTGTTGTGCATGTTAAAGCGATGATCACTAGATGGAACTAAGTGTGTGCACTAATCAGATACAAACTTAGCGAGAATATAGTTTAACCAAACTGGGGCATGCCAAATGGGATAATAAAAGCACCATGGCTTTTTTTAAAAAAAAAAAATTTGCATAATTGCCCCAGTGTTTTCAAGGCGCTAGGCGCAACCGAGGCGATAGGGGTCCTGGAGCCTAGGCGTAAGGCGCACATGAGGCGCATTAACTTAAAAATATATAAACTAAATAAATTTTTCATATAAATGAAAATTCATCAATTCGAAGTTCATAATAATAATTTCAAACTCCTATCAATCTATAAAAACACAGATCAACCATTAAAATCGTCATCAAGCTCAACATCCACATCTTCATTAGAATCACTCTCAAATTCATCATCAACAAATTCCTCCTCCTTCTCAACATAATCTTGTGGAGCTTCATCTTCCTCATCATCATCAATGAAAATACTCTTTCGTTTTCGAGATAGTAGAAACGATAAAGAGCATAGGTGTTGTTTAGAATTCGAAAATCTAATTTTATGAAGTTATCGTGATATGCAATAGTAATTTCCTAATTAGGTTTTATTTTGTTTGAATAGAAAAGGAAATAACTGATAGGTGAATTAGAATTTAAGTAAAGTTAAAATACTAATTAGGCAGAGGAAGAATTAGAGTTAAAAAAGAAGTAAATAACTATTTAGGTAAATAAAAAACAGAAATTACATGTATTAACGCCTTATGAGCCTCAGGTGCGCCCAGAGCTTCCTCACAAGGCGCGCCTAGCAATAGTTAAGGCGCCAGAGCCAGCGAGGCGAGCGCCCGAAGCCTCGCGCCCTTAACAACACTGAATTGCGCTTACATTAATAGAATGGAAAATACCCCACCCCACTTGTATATGGACTCAAACATGTGACCTCTAGGATCAGAACTTCAATATCAACCACTAGGTTAGAACCTTTAATTCATTAATTGATAGATGAATGTGGCTAAAAGTGGCATGTTAGCATTTCAAACGTCTGCTTTTTAGAAACTAATATTAGCTTGATAAGCATTGAGATCTACTGCTACATGTTAAGAAAAAGTCACCAGTTTGGGGAGTGAGTTGGGAAGGGGAAACTGTTTTAAAGCACACTGATTTACTTCTTCATATTTCTGACAATCATGCAATTTTGAGGTTCTCGGTCAGTAAAATAAAAAAAATACCTTATTATATACAATGTCAATGTTAAGTGATAACCAGTAAAACGTAATATTTCTTTTAATTTGTCTACAAAGCTTACTGATGATTCTCCAAAATCAGGTAAAGATTCCACTTATTTACTGACACATAGTCATTGATATTTGATTATTAATTTATTATTACAAAATTGGATAAAAAAGACAGGATCAGTATTTGTTCCAGAGATAATCTTATATAATAAAATATAGCATATCAGTTCAGAGAAGCAACATAAGCAAACATTGATGACTAACTTGTACAGATAATAAGTAAGAATTTAGCCATCTGGAAAAAGTAATCAACCTTTTTCCTGTAGAAGGCAACACCATGAAGATTAAATGGTATTTTTCTGTCACGAAAAGCGACTTGGAAGACTTTTCCTGACACCTATTGGATATAGATAAAACCATGATGACTTCAGTTGGCGGCTAATTACTTTCTTTTCATAAGAATATTATGGAAAGTAAACTTCACCTGCCTCCGGTAGAGTATGGCAATGTTTCCATAAGAAATTTTAGAAGGTGATCCACTGGATACCATTTCGAAAACCTTATCAACAACAAATGAACATTGAGCATGCTCATTCTGGCATTCTTTGATGATTATCTGTTGATATTGGGCCAAGAATATGTGCAGGAATTAGAGACTATAAACAATAAAAGAAAAGGGAAAAGACAGAAAGTAAGTTATATCTGAAATAAAAGAAAATACCTTGGAGCCGGACAAATTATCAGTGACAACATCCTTGAACTGGCATCGCTTCATATTATGTCGAATTAGAGAAGATGCGGCCTCAACAATGTAGCGAGTAGATCGATAGTTTTTGTTGAGTTTAATCTAAATTATCATAAGCTTTACAAATGTCAGCAACTTAATATCTAAACTCATATGGACTAGAGTCATATTTATAAGACAGGAGTAAAAGAAATAAACCAGTCCACTCCATTGAAAAACATATGTTTTTAAATAAATATGTAACGACCTTCAGTAGAAATAGGACAGGGAAGATTACCTCTTTATAATTTGGAAAGTCTCGACGAAATGAATCAAACCCAGAAATATCTGCTCCATTGAAACTAAAAATGGACTGCATGAAAATTTAAATGCGATTTCAAATTTTGAGTTAACATAAACTTATCAGTATGTATAGGAATCCCAAATGAAAGTCATACAAGATAGGCAGTAGACCTGATCATCATCACCAACAATAGTTATGTGATTATGTGTTGCAAGAAGCCGTAGAAGACTGTATTGCATAGCACTTGTGTCCTGGAATTCATCGATTACAATTGCTTTCCATGATTCCTGGCACTCCCTGAACACTGTACCGGATAAAATATGATACTTAACAATTCCTTATGAGAAGCAGCATAGTTAGATAAAGTATATTTGGATAGCATTGACCATCAGGATAATCGGTGAGCAACTTCACGGAACATGCAATCAAGTCATGGTAGTCCAATGCATTACATGATCTCAATATTTCATTGTAGTTTCCAATTATTGAAGCCTGATTCAGTTCCAAGATGAAAAAATCAAAGTGAAAACGCAAGAACACAAAATGATGCCGAAACCATTAACTCATCAGCTTACTCCTAATTCATCACCCATTTTCTGGCAATCTGCAGGGGTCTTTCCCGAAGCTTTTGCCTGAAATGGTAAAGATCAATGAAATCCAAAGATAACACGTATTTCTGCAACGAGAGAAACATCTACTTCTGGTATATACAGAGAGTCAAATAATATAGAAATAGTATCTATAATATACAGCTAAATGCTACATGATCTCATTGCAACCCAGTCAGAAAAGTTTTTATAGCGTGTCAGCAACATGAGAAACATCAAATAAGTAATATTTGTATTTAACGTTCTAACCTGGGCAACAAACTTTTGCCACTTTTTAGACCTGTCCTTCAAATATTCTGCAGCTATTTTACCATCAGAAGAATCAAGTAACTTGCAGGCCTCAGTATTCCGCAATTCAGACTTTTCCTTTTCTAGTAAGCGCACAGCCTCAATTATTGCTCTTCTTTGGTGCCCGTGACCATATATTAAGAATTCTGAGGTGCGCCCTAACCTAACAAGAGACATTTCTCACGTTTTCATGGTAATATATAGAACCAGAATGCAAGACAATCAAATATATTATAAGCTAAGCTGCACATCACTTGTTCCCCTCATTTTCCAAAAGAGTAAAACAAGGGATAAACTGTGAGAGGTAAAAGCATTTACGATCCCAAAATGTGCATACTTCTCCGCATGAGATCGACAAAGTTGCAAAGAAAATGAATGGAAGGTGCTGATCATAAGGTCTTTAGCTATTGCTTTCCCTGTCACTGATCCAATCCGATCTCTCATCTCAGAAGCCGCAGCAGTTGTGAAAGTCATTGCCAGAATATTCGTTGGACTTATACCCTGATCATGTTTTAGAATACATCCAACTTAAATTCCAATAACAAGACAGTACTAAACAACCAGACCAAAAACTGTGGCCTGAAAGAGAACAGAAAAAGGACATATAAATGGTTACTAGTAGCTGAACAATCTAAATCTTTTGAAAGAAGTCAGAGAAATCAACATGATTTCAAAAGATCATAAGAAGGTAGATATCACTTTTTAGTTGTCAGAAATATACATATAATGAAGATGGAGAAGGACAAAAATATTAAGATCTGAATGGTTAAAACAATATTGACAGCTGAAAACGGTAATACCTCATTGAGGAGCATCAGAACTCGGCCAACCATCGTGGAAGTCTAAAACAAAAAACAGAAAATTCAGAATTACAATGAATTGGAAATCAAATGAGATGATGTAAAGTGAAATGGAGAATCATCATAAAACAAGTGTGTGTTCAAGTGCATATATGCATGGACAAGGGTATATCTGCACTAGCGTTTATTCATATATGTGAAAGAAAAATAGGAATAAGAAGACCTTTCCACTCCCGGGACCTGCAACAATCATCAAGGGTATGGATATATTACTACAGGCTGCTTCTCGCTGCCGATCATTCAAAGATTGCAGGTATTTTGAGTATTCTTCAGGCATACTACATTGTGTTGTGTGGGAAGTATCTCTATCCTCCAAGATATCGCCAGCATCAAATGTACCTTTTATTCCTATATCCTCTTTTCTAGTAACCGACTCTGAAATAACTAACTCACGGCTACTTTCTTCATTGCATACAGTTTCAACATTCACAGTTCTATTTGAGCTCTCAGATTTTAGTTTCTGTTTAGCAGCAGAGCTTGTCTCGCATATAGCATCAATTTCATTTAAGATTGAATCATCAAAATCATCATCTAAAAGGCTAGGTGTCGAAAAATCAATTAAAGATGAGCCTTCTTGGCATTTTGTTGGAGGTGTAAAAGAATTTAAACAAAATTCATCGCCTAGAGAAATAGTATTCATCCTTGAACAGGAAACATCACTATGTAATGCAGGTTCAGAAGCAGATATCTCCAAATTGCTCAAAACACTTCCACAGACGTTTGATTTGATTCCATTTCCATGAATGGGGGATGGCGTGTTCATAGACATATCCATAAGAGGAACTCTTTGCTTGGAAATAGTTTGCACCGGTGACTCGATTCCATCTGTATCCCTATTCATTGAACTGAAAAGGCAGTTAGCATATTACAGGCTCAAATTCTCCACATCATATCATAAATCAACAAGAAAGAAGCGAATCATAATAATATTTCATAGACTCTAAACACTATCCAGATAAACTAGGAATTCGAAGGTGAAGATAGATAGTTACCTCGGAGGAAATTGGGGCGGAACAGAAGGGGAATCACGGAGCCGTTTGCGAGAAAGAAGTGCTTTGGCGGCTCTGAAGTTCTGTGAAATTCGAGCTCTCTGCGCCTCCGTGATGACTTTGCTGTGAGAATAACCATTTTCATTTGACATCTTCTTCTTGTTGAGTAATGGGATTTGGAAATGGAACAAAGAGAAGAATCCAGTTTAGGGATTGGAAGGCGCAAAACTGAGCGGGGAGCTATGTTTGGATTTCCCTCCTAATTCGAAAAGGGTAGTACCAGTTTGAAGATTCAAATAAATGGGCCTTCATATGGTGGGCTTTGCCCGGATATAAGTAGCCTTGTACGATGAATCTAAGTTTTTTCAGGGAAAAACAAACAAATCCCCTTTAGAAAATATTTTTGCTTTTGTTACGGGGATACAATATATTTGTTATCCTTCCTGTTTTAAGTTTTGCTTTTAACTTTTATCACTTTTTCTTTTTCATCACACTCTCTCTTTCTCTCTCTAAAAAACTCACGACCTCTCTCTCTTTCTCCATCGTGTTCATCGTTGTTCTTCAAGCTTCTTCTTTACCGATTGTTTGATTCTTTTCATCTCTTCTCTTCTGCTTTTCATTGATCGGTTTCAGATTCTCTATTCTTTTCCTTAGATTTCGAATTTTTTGAGTTTCTGAGTTTAGATCTATGCTCTTCTGCTTTACCGATTGTTTTTTATGGATCGGTTTCTTCAATCTATTCTTTAGGTTGTGATTTTTCAGCTTTGATTTTTCTGGATCTTTAAATTCCTGTTTTCGAAGCTTCAATGGAGAGTATTCCTATTTTGGTTCGTTACGGTGGAGTGTAGACTGATGATTTCAATTTCATCAATTACAATTCCTGTGGTGTGATCACTGATAAGAATGTTAGTTTCTCATATTTCAAACGAATAATTAAGGAGAATGTTATTCTTGGAGAGAATGAAACTATCGCTAAGCTTGAGTTTCAGATTTCACATCCTGATTGTCCAATGGAAATTTGTAGTGATATGTCTCTACGTTT
>CAOJBI014111071.1:0-10326 GCA_948277035.1 Euphorbia corollata
GCAAAACAAAGATATACTGTAAACATTCAGAATATGTAAAGTGCTTGAAAATATAAAGAACACAATGAAATTTTAGGCAGTTCCCTCAACGGAGCTTAACTCCGCCCAAAGAGGTACATCTGCCGGTGAAGGGAGAGAGCAGCTTTATTTGATGATGGCGAATCTAAAGGCCGGCAAAGATACAAGCATACACACAGTAATTCAAGCCAAACAAGAACCCAGAAACATAGCCAGTAAAAGAGAGAAACCGAAACCCTAGATCCCCAGAAAAGAATCGAAAACAAAAGCTTACAAACTGACCCTTAAACCGTAACCTGCTCACAGAGACTTCAATCTTTTATAGGCAGCAACATCCGACCAAGATTTCAAATGCATCGCACTCAGCAGCAGCAAGACAAAGGCGTTTCAATCGCACTCAAACAGCAACATCAAATAGAGCTTTAAACACCACTCGATGTCTCGGAATAAAACAAGAAACTCATAGGAGAAAGGGAAAACCGACATCAGAGTGGGAGAAGGGAAAAGTAAAAGTTGCAGAGAGTTTGAGAGAGTGTGGCTGAGTGAGAGAAGAAGAGTGAGACAGGTTTAGGTTAAGGGAGTTTAAATACCTAGGGTTGAGAGGCAGTGAGGAAAGACTTTGGGCTTACGGGTTTCTTGGGCCATTAATGGGCAGGCTTCAAAGGGACATATTTCCCAACAGATTTCTATCTCAATGGCCACATGCATACATTCAGGTAATTGCTTGCTTGCTTGCTTGCTCACTTGTGAAATTTACATGGTGCCGAGAACTAATAGGCCAGCCCATTATCATGCATTGTATGATGAGAATAATTTCAGTGCCGATCATATACAAATGCTGACCAACAACCTTTGGCTACACGTAACGATTCACACTTTATGATCTGAATTCTATAAATACACCTTCATTCTTCATTGGTTTCAATTTTGAACATTTTTCAGCTATGTGCGGTGCACCCGCGGTTCTGTTTCCATATAGGTATACAATTAAATCATCTTTTTTCTTTCTTGTGTTTGAGTGTCTTGCTATTCAAGTAGTGTTTCAAAATTTGTTCAGTTCCACCTGTGTACTATGCTCATCTTCTGGCTTATCGTGCTCGTTGTTATATTGAGGGTAAAATGTCGGATGGCAGCTAGACGGTGAAGCCTCTTCCTGTTGTTTTTGACGATGTTAAGGATGTGGTCGATGTTTCAACCGCGCACTGAACTTGTTTGGTATTCCTGCAATTTTAATTTTTAAATGAAATTAAAAGCTTGTGGTTTCACTCATTTGTAAAACATGGTTTGAGAGATTTTTTTTATAAAAAAGATTTGTGATTTCAAAAAATTTGCAAAAGGATTTAGGCTTTCGGTATAATGGTGCAATATTGAAATTTTGAAGAATTCAACATTCTAGTAAGTTAATCTTATTATTTAAAAATTATACTTCAGAATTCGAGTAATTTTCCGAAATTTTATTTTTTTTTTATGATTTTTAATAGTTTGTTATCATAATTTAATTAAAAAATATTTGTACTATTCAAAAAATTTACAAAATTTACTGTGTAATTTTTATTAATTATCTCGTAAAAATTCAGATAAAAACGAACACAATTACCTATTTTTACGAGATAATTTAATATTTAGAATCCTCTGTTTACAAATTTTTTGAAACCACCAACACCTTTTTTTTTTAGAAAAAACAATTTTTCAAACTACATTTGTGTGTAAAACTATTTTGCCTAAATTAAAAATAATATTTTGTTCACACTATGATGATAAGTTCTACAATTGTAACTAGGGCCCCGTTTGTTTGCCGTAAAATATTTTCTAGGAAAATATTTTCCGGATTTTCCGGCGTTTGTTTGTTATGGAAAATAAGTAAAAGGAAAATATTTTTCAAGTCAACAGGAAAATGTAGTGTAAATAAAAGAAAATGTTTTCCCATCAAAAAGTTGGGAAAACATTTTCCCTTATTCTATCATCTCACATTTCCACTATTACCATCACCACCACTCCCTCGCTCTCGCTGCCACCATCACCATCACACATGTATATGCATATGTATATGTATACGTGTGTGTATATATATATATATATGACATATGTATACGTATGTATATGTGTATATGTGTATATATTTGTATATGTATATGTATATATATGTATATTTGTATATGTATATGTATATATATATATATATATATGTATATATATATTTGTATATGTATATGTATATATATTTGTATATGTATATTTATACATGTATATCTATATATATATGTATATCTATATATATATGTATATACATACATACATATATATACATACATATATATATATATATATATATATATATATATATATATATATATATATATATACATACACATATACAAATATATATATGTTAAAATATGATATTGCATATTTAAATATGTTATTGGAAAATATTTTCCTATATGTAAACAAACATCAAAAAATGTTTTCAATGATGCAGCCAAACACAAGAAAATATTTTATTTTCCTGCACAATATATTCCCTTACACAATATTTTCCATTGCACATTATTTTCCAGCAAACAAACGGGGCCTAGGTGTGGCAACTTTATCCAACGGAAATATACAAGGCCAAATTACTTGTATTCTTAATCAAAAACTTATAGCGTCGGCAACTGAATCAACCAAAAATCTATGAAACCAATAAAATGAATGAAAGATTATCGATATACAACAGATTTACAATATATGCTACAAAAATAAGAAACTGCTGCTGGGTATCATATGCAGAAAAACCGCTATTATCATCATCAAAACCAGTTTGTAAGGCACATTCCTCTCCGAACTCTTGCTCATCATTGCACCTTTTATGGGTTTTCCGTTGTTTACAGACGCAGACGAGTTTTTCGCAGCCATACCTGAAATGTACCCAAGTCACCGGAAAAAAATCAGAATTCAGATATTATGAAATGTTTTAGTTTTAATCACTGCTGATCATTACAGTTATAATCTGTCCATCCAAACCGCTGATTCTCCGTATCATAAATGATGAATTTGTCTTTCAAAACAAGTTCTGCAAATCGAAAGTGGCGTATAATTTAGTTAGGGATAGAAAGCGATCAAGGCGAAAATGTTCGGTCTTATTGTCATTACCTCCTAAGATAGTTATCTGTCGGCCTGGAACTCTTTCAAAGCCGATGCACCATACATCTCCAGCCTGCAATTCGATTCAAGTATGCAAATTCACAAACTAGAAAACGTCGCATGCCAGCTGGCAACGAAAAATATGATTTTATTAATTCTTTAACGATAGCTACTCACAGGGGCTTTTTGTTTTATGAGGTAATCCTTAGGATTCATCACCATCGTCGAGCTGCCAGCAAAGTTGAAGCTAACTTTCGGAAATAATTTATCAAGACTGAGAACAAAACAACACGTAATTTTCAGATTATGATCGTCACGAATAGGAAAAACAAATCGAGAACTCAACATTTATATATATGAGAGGCTAACCTGTCTCCAGCCAAGAAACATTTGTACATGTTATTAGGATACGAAATAGCATTTCTTAGAGCAAACTCCGTGATCTGCATAAGAAGAGCTATAAATAAAGATTCTCGAGATTTAAGTTCGATGCACGAAGAAAATAGTGTGACAGAAACTTACCGATTCTACAACTGGATCATAAGCATCGTCAGCAAGGTATGCTAAGGTTGTTCCTGAATCAACAATGGTTCCTTGAGTGTCCGTTGTTTTGAAAACCGATTTATCAATGTCTAATGATTTACCATTCACAGCAATACTCTGTAGATCAACCTTGTATTGAGACCTGAAATTTCAGACATACACGAGCAAAAGGGAACGAATTGTTCAATCGAAATTCATAAACAAGTTAGGCCTTGTTCTCTTGGACAACATATCAGTTAAGTCCATTTTAATTCAGCTATGCACAGTTATAAAATTACATTGAAATAAGTTCAGTTTAGCTCACTTCATTTTAATTTTATTCAGTTCAGTTCAATTTTTAGGGTCAGTTTGAGATTGCTTGCCCATGTTGCTATCTTGAAAAGCTTCATTTTCAAGTTTTCACCAGGACATCGGATGTTGGCATTGGAAAATCAGCAGACCCTAATTAATTAGTATTAAGAGTCAAGATCTTTTGTACGGTGCCAAAACATGTTCTTTCTATGAAAAGTTTGTGACTTGAGCTTTTCGAGACAGCAACTAGGAAAGGAATCTCAAATGGACCCTTAGAAATTGTAAAGAACAAGGCCTTACAATATACAATTTGCCTAAAATGATCGGTTGATACGAGCCGCAGGAAGCGAAAAACATACGTTGATGGGAATAACGGGGTATAAACAATACGCGGCACAACGATTTCGCCGAAGACCAATAAGCCGCTTCCATTAGCATCTCCACTCAAACAGTGGGAGAATATCCTCGGTGTTACGCCCTGAGAAGCCAACTGAGAGATAAAAGACAAATTGCCTGGCCCTAAACCTAACGTTCCACCAATTAATTTATGCTTCGGTTTGTTCCCAGTCAGCATCATGGCACACCTGTTTCAGAACCCGCAATATAATCAACGAAAATTCCAACACCTTTGAATAATAATCATCCAAACAAATTCAAGACGCATCTATCTATCTATCTATCCATCTATCTCACCCGAAGACAAGGGGAGACGAAATGGCCTTTTTCATATAGACATCTGAAGCTGGAAACATATGCAACATATCTGCCACGTAATATCCAAACGCATCTCCATCTGGATATTGTAATTGGAACCCACACAGATTAGTTGGTGCAGAACAGAATGTGTCCGATGATTGTGTTCCTTCTATGCACTTGAGATCATAACACGGGAGCAATCCAGATGTTGTTGAGGTTCCAGGATCATAGTAATTGAATCGAGTCTGAAAGAATACAATGAAACATAAACAAATTGTATATGGTATAAGTATAACAAGAAAAAAAAGCGAGATTAAGATCAAATAAGTTTAATAGGATTGAATTAAGAAATGAGATTACCGCGAAATCCGATCTGGTAGGGCAGCCAGCACAAGATGAGCAACTAACCCACACAACATTACTGCCTGTATCAATTTGAACAAAATAATCTCTTGGAGGAGTACCGATTCTCAATCTTGTATAATATATCCTGAACAAATCAAAAACATGAATCAAACAACCCCAGAAATTGAGAAAAACACATTTTAGAAGCCACTAACATACTTACCCTACAAACTGAAGGATCAAAAAGAAGAAAAAAATAACTACAAAATATGAAACCAACAATATCCACAAATGCAATTTAAACCCACAAATCTCATACTACATAAAAGGAGTTGCCTTTTTTGAACTTGTAATCCAAACAGAATCCCATTTTCTATTCTCAGACATGTATACAGAAGCCCATTTCAAAAGCCATTATAAAAATAAGATCAATCATCAACAAATGCCAGGAAGGTCTATCAAATGCTGGAAGTTCATCAACATATAACAAACACGTATCATTCGAAATAATTTTAAAACATAAGAGTCAAACAACCAACCAAAAAGGGTCTATTTGATCCTTGAAGTTGGCATTTCGAAACAATTTGGTCCAAATTGACACCCAGATCAAATTGATCCTAAAAGTCATTTCAGGGTACAAATTGATCAAATTATTTCTGAATATATCAAGAACGCAGTCAGTTTTTCCACAATAATTCAATTGTATACAATTCTATGTTTCATACATTTGTATAAATCTCATAAAGGAATGAACTTTGTTAAACCTGTACTCTAACTAAAAAACCCATATTCAAAAATCAATCAAATACAACCTAAAAAAGAAGCAGAAAAATTACCCCAAAACAGGTGGTAGATATTTGCCTTTGACGGAGAAAAGTATATCACCGGAGTGGTTTGCCAACAATGTTCTACTATGCCTCTGCCTATCTAATTCCCTGAGTTGGGCCAACTCGTGACTCGGCGGAATTCCCCTTTCTAGAGTAAGAGTGGCCGGAAAAGAAGAGCAATGAACGGTTGCCACCGTCAAAATTACGGCTGTTAAAAATATTCCGGTGGCAGCCATTGCTCCTCCGACGACTTTGATGCCGGAGATTTCCCCTTTTCCTTTTCTCTTTCTCGCTTTTTGCTTCCCATTTCCCCCTTTTTATCATTTTTGAAGAATATTGTTAATAGCACCGAATTCGGTTGCTAACGGTTTTGGCTTCAGTGGTAGAAGAGGTGGAAGAAGAAGTGGAGCAAATTGTTTAGGTTATTTACTAATTATTAATTTTCACTAATTTTATCATTGGATTAAATTTGGTGTTTGACGGTTATAAAGTTGAACTCAACTCGCTAAATTTTTAAATAGTTCGATTTAAGCTTAGATTAGAACTTGGACTTTGGTTCAAGTTCATAATTCATACTCGCACAAACAGAACAGTTTATTCATTTGTTTATGAACAATTTTTCTTCATTAAGTACAGAATAAATCATTAAAAATAAGTTAAAATGATTAATAATTTAATTTACATACCAAAATTGTCCTTTATTTATTCAAATTTATTTTAACATATAAGAAACATAAATATTTCATGAACTTATTCATAAACATATATTTTTTAATTAAGTTGATACCGGTAAATCTGGCTCAAATTTTATTAAAAATAAAATAAAAATAACAAGAAAATAAAAAAGAAGACAAAAAGAAAACGAAAAAAACAATAAGAACTGATAACAAATAACTCCTTAAGAAGGAGAATATTTGTCAGGGACGCTTATGAATTTAAAGAGATTAAGTGTTGAAATTACAAAGTGTTAGGAATGAATATCTCACATCGTTTTCGGAGGATCCACAAAGCTCGTATAAAAACAGGGTTTTGAAGGCCTTAGCTCGAACGACGCATTTTAAAGCCGTGACATTGGCCGTAAACGGTGCCAAAGCAGACAATATATCGTTCAAGCTGTTTATATATAACACATTATCAGCACGATCGTGATGAGGGGGTGTGTTAGGAATGAATATCCCACATCGTTCTCGGATGATTCACTGAGCTTGTATATAAACAGGATGCTGAAGGCCTTAACTCGGATGACGCGTTTTAAAATGATGAGATTGACCGTAAACGACATCAAAACGGACAATATCGTTTAAGGTGTTTATAACACAAAGCTTATATTTGGTTATTTTCATTAAAATAGCAGTTTCAGGACAAATATTACTATTATAAGTATGCAGTATTTTTATGCATTTTAGTAAGATATGTATATTCTTACTTTCACCAGTAACAAGTGCATTTTCAACGATTTAACTTGGTCAGTCAGAAAAAATATCATTAGGATATTTGTTATCCCATGATAAATTAGAGGATAACCAGTATGCCCGTTTGGTTTCTCTATTACATATACAATTCATCATACTATCATATGGTTATTTTGGTGTGTAAATTATTATATCTATCTTTTTTATCACATTTATTGTTCGTCTATGTAATTTGTTAACTTTTTAGATCTCACGTGGTAAAAATTATTTAATAAAATAATACAAAATGTATATTCCAAGGACAAAAAAAAAATAACAAATTACACAACACAACATCTAATTGGATAACATACATAACAAATAGAAAAATGAACAAATGATAATGTGGTCCCAAAAGACACTCTTTATGCCAAACATGGTATATAAAATTATTAACTGTTTGAAATTGATGAAACCTTGTATTTAAATTTTCAGCAACTAATTATTACCAAAAAAAAAAAAAATTTCAGCAACTAATAAATACGTGGTGAAAAACAAAAACTATTTTGTCAGGATTATAAAATATAGTATTCAATGTAGAAAAGTAGATGTACTTGATAGTGGAGAACTGGTGCCAGCTTTAGTGCTTGTAAACAAAAAAGAAAACCTCAAATAAAAAAGCGAAGGTGCTCAATTAGAATATTTTGTCCTTTCTTTCTTATCATTGAAATTGAAGATTTGATCAGTCAGTGCGTTGCATAGATTGTACAGTCATAAAAACTAGTTTGATTAGTAACTTACACATGTATATCCAAATTAGCTACCCCATGCTCCAATTTAAACTTAAATGCATATTAAGTAACTAATGTTTGGCCATCTCTAAAGCGAAATAGTACAATGTAACTATCACTTCTAGTCTAATGTACAACTTATGATCACTGGGGGGCTATTATGTAAATTAAGCACTAACATGTATAATTATTCATCTTTTATGATAAAATTATAATTGTAAAATTTCGACTTAAATAATTCTTTTGTATTTTTTTTAATATTGACATAAACTATTTTAAATTTACAAAACTTTTGAGTAAATGCATTTATCAAAAATAAAAATTATATAGTACGAAAGGAGCAATAAATAAGATTTTAGCAGGTAGAAACTCTTAACATAATTTGGCTTCCTATTGCTGAAATTACTCTTAACCTTTTCTACTCTTTTCTTTTCTAAGCAGACACAAAAAGTAAATGACAAATTTCTTGCAGAACAATGAAATTGAGCAAGATCATTTGTTGTATTAACCACGTGTATCTTATAATAAGGACAAAAGAGATCTTGCCCACTAATACTGTAATTAAGGATTCGTATTTTACACAGAATACATTTGACTTCATCATTGGTTAATAACTTAATATAGAGGTCTTTAATTTTATAATATGAAGGGCGAATAATTTATTTGTTTTTCGTTTCAAATATATGCATAAAAGTTAGAATCATTTCACTACTTCAACTATCTTGCTAAGCTTATAAACATACATTTTGAAAATAAGGTCACACAGAGAAAAAATATAATTAAATATTATCTTAATGGTGCTTAGTCAAAGAGTCAACCTGCAAATATACAAAGTTAACTCCTAGGTGGGGGACTGGTCTTTGAGGGATGACTTTAAGCTCAGTTCTTTGTTTTCCTTTTGCCACCGTCCATTAACTCGACTTTTGTTTATTGGCCTCTTTGTCACTTAACTTGCTTTTCTAGTTAGAATTTATTCTTAATAAAAAAATATTTTACATTCAAATATATAAAATTATGGATACGATTTCATGTATTTGAAATTGTTCATCTCACTATAATAACATGTAAAACAAAATCTAATGTAAAACAAAATCTAACTGGCTTGGTTACCCTAGCCGCCGCCTCATGGCCATTCTCCCCTCCGCCTCCTCCGATCAGTCTTCGGTTATGTTTCCTCTTCATTGATTTGTTCCCAGCTTTCGTTTTGCAATCCCTGGATTCTTTGGTTTCTTCCCGAGAGAGATAGGTAGCAGTCTCCGGTCCCTCTCCCGGTGCATCCTTTGAGAGAGATAGGTAGAAGTCTCCGGTCCCTCTCCCGGTGCATCCCTTGAGAGAGTTAGGTAGCAGCCTCCGGTCCCTCTCCCGATGCAACCCTATTCAAGCCGCCATAATGAATCCCAGGGCCTCTCATAACCCTAATCATTTTCCTCTTCCCCGTCAGCCACCCACATCAGGAACTCGCAACCCTAATGGTCTTCAACAACGCATCTACTTTGAAAACTTTCCTAATTCTCACGATTCCAATGCAATGAAATTGGTTTTTCACAAATATGGAGTGTACGGTGATGTTTTCATTGCCAGGAAGCGTAACTCAAGGAATTTTAACTTTGGTTTCATCTTTATTGATGGTTCTATTCCCATGCATGAAGCCCTCTATAGATTGAATGCGGTTTTGATTGGTAATATTCGCCTTCGTGCTTTTAAAGCTAAATATCCTCCGTCTAGATCTCCTTCCTCGATCAAGCCTCCTAATAAGCAATTTAAGGTGTCTCGACCTGCTCCTTTGTTCCGTGCTTCTCCTCGTGATGAGCGTTCTTATGTGGACGTGGTTTCGGTTGATCAAAATCAGAAAGATATCAAGCTCAATGCTGAGCGATCATGCGTTGGTGCTGTTTCGGCTGATCAAAAACCCCATGATATCAAGCTCAATGCTCCTTGCTCTCCTGCTAAGTGGACGTCAACTGCGTGTTTGGCTAGGGTTAGGATTATTTCTTGGATTCCGGAATTGTTTGAGAAAATTATTAATCGAAACTTTGCAATTAAATTCCTGGCTCCAGTTGGTGGTGATCTGGTTGTTATTTCGTTCTTCTCTTCTGATGCTTTGACTGCTTTTTTGGAAGGTGATTGGTTATCCTTACAGGATCTTCTTCTGAAAGTCTCCCCTTACCCGAGGAATTTTATTCCATCAGAATGTCTACTCTATGCGGATTTCATTGGCATCCCACCCGCTTTAATCTCTAAGGCTTTGATTTCCAAGCTCGCTTCAGTACTGGGTTCTCTTATTTCTATTGATTTTAACTT
>CAOJBI014112678.1:0-12303 GCA_948277035.1 Euphorbia corollata
ATATTTACTCTCATAAAATATTCTAATTTTATACCTAGTATAAAAGTCAATTTAGTAAAAATTAAATATTAAAAGTCACTACATATTCTCCTTCCCTTTATATATAGAAGTATTGAATATGTAAATTGAAAATTTTTAACATTATATTTTCAATTAATCTTTGCGACCAATGTATCACTTCAACCATCTTCAAATCAAGCTCCACGCTTCACATCGTTCTCAAAAATCGAAATAACGAAAAGGAATCTAGATTTTTGGAAAAGCTCGCCCGCTCACAATTATGTTGTTCTACTAGAAGAAGAACAATAATTAATTCTTTATATTTCTTATAGCCTTTTGTTCTGTATTTCTCCTGCAAAACAATATTGTTTGGGTGGAAAGTGGGATATATTAATAATTCTTCTTCGGATATTGGATTTCCACATAATCTCATCGAAATGCTTCTAAAATGTTCAGAATTGTATTCACGTAGAGATTTATTTTCATATAACTGTAAGTTAGTCCATTCAGTTCAAGCTCGAGGTAGAATTACTTTCGTTGAATGTTCATACCTTTCTTTTAATAGTTTCCATAGAACAACTGGATCTCTTACAATCAAGTATTCTACCTGAAGTACTTCGTCAATATGACGACAGATAAGAACCAGAGTTAATGCTTTTTATCGTGGTAAAGCATCATTTTTTTTCAATGATACAATTCTCAAGACCCGAAGATTTTAGATGCACTTCTGCATCAAGTGACCAGGTTAAGTAATTTTTATCAGACACAATTAGTGGAGCAAAATCCAAGATTTTGACACTAGTATGAGTGGGCGAGGCTTTCAGGGATGACCGCGGGACGCGTGCCCGAAAAACATTTTTCATTTTTAGGTTTGTGGAAAACTGTTTGTGAACACGTTGCGAGATTGTGCTAAAATACTGTGATAAATTTTCATTGAAATGTCTCATGGGTTTTATGCGAGGAGTCATCATCACAACTTTTTGACTGATTTAAAACAAAGTTTGAAAACTTCATTTTATTTTGAAAAGTAAGAGTCACCACCTGGTTCAGCTCTACCAGGAAATTACAGTACAAAAATTCATTTTTATTTAAATTTAAATACCAAAAAGAGAGATTCTAGATTCAGACAAAATTGATTCAAGATATTTGATATTCCATGGGTTTATTGAAAATAAGAAAACATTTTTCTATATCCATTTTTATTTATTTTTATGAAGTAAATTGATAAAAGAATTATTGTAATAAATCTACTGTACAAGAAAAATAAGCGTTACAAATAACGATAATGAATATTTGTTAGCGGGTTACTTGCAATAAATAAATGTTAGTTAGCTCATTCCCAATATTAGGGAATTTCGGCTTTTATTATTAGATAAGACCACCACGTAGATAAGACCACCACGAAGTGTGGCGAATCCGCCAACAAAATATGGTGAATAATACTGAAAATTAAATAACTAGAAGGTAAGTGTCAGATGAGATTGCAGAAAATAAATAACAGAAAAATAAATGTTAGTCATGTAGTATTTTCCCACTATTTAGAGAATTTAATTACTATCAGTCTGTTAATAAGTCAGTATGTTAGTAAGTTAGTATATTAGTCATCCTCCATTAATATGAGGATTATTTAAAATATAAATAAATAAATAAATAAATATCACCACAAGATGAGACTAATTATCACATTATATGGTAAATAAATATATAAATACATAAATACAAGTTAAACAATATAAATATATAAATAAATACTATCACCAAACGGGACTGATTATCCCATTATATGGTAAAATTATAAATGAATAGTGTATATATATATATATAATTAAATAAATAAAATTCAATGACAATAATAAAATTAAAATAAAATAATAAAAATTTGATTTTGAAACTAAATTACCCTCAGCTTACCCTTTCTTGAGTTTAGGATGGTTTGAGAACCGGTTAGGAATTGTGGCAAAGTGATGTTAAAAAAGAATTTTCCGGTGCTACGGAAAATAACTATAAAAATGACTTTTCCGATACTACGGAAATGAAAATAAGAATTGTTGAAATTGGGACGTGAAAACGAATTCCAAAGACTCCTTGTGCTACAGTGAAAATCTTGTAGAATTGACGAAATCAGACTCGGAGTAGTAACTTGAGAAAAAAGCTTGAACTTGAAAACAAAATAAAACCTGAGATTGGACTTTATTTCTTCTTGAAAACGATGAAAAATACGTTGAAAAACCTTAATTACAAAAGCCTATCAACTCCCTATCTAATCCCCTCCTCAAATGCTGCAGAATGATGCATATTTATAGGCATTTTGCGAATTCAGTAAATGGTCGGTCGACCAGTTACTAATAAAGATAAAAAAAAATAATTCAGTCGTCCAATCAGATGAGCCAGTCCTTATCTAGTAAATAGTCGATTGACTACTTACTTAATAGCCTATTTCTTAATAGTTTTGGCCCAACGGTCAAAACAAGAGGCTTCAGCCTCTATCCCCACCCTATTTTTGTCAAATTCGATCGTTTAAGCCTCATGCGAACAATGAACAAACCAACAACTGCTCGTTATTGAACACGACTTTGAGCTCCATCCTCTTGTTCTGTTGATTCTGGTATGTCTTCTCCCTCAGAGTCTTTGCCATCAGTTGCTTTCTGATTATTAGAAGAGTCGGTTAGAGAAGGCAATTTCATCAGCTCTGAATCTTGAGGCGGCTCAATTTGTGATAAGAAGCTTTTTGAAGAAAGCGTGCCATTGTCTGCTTTCTGCTGCTCCTCCAAGATCTTCTGCAAATACCTTGCATGTTCTTCTATTCTCAGCTGAAGGCTTTTTTGTACCTATTAACACAACATCAATCCTTATAACTTTTTCGCTTTCTTATTACATAAAACCGATCCTTGTATACCTTACTTTTCAAAGCACAACGCCTTGTGCATATATTTGTTACGAGGCGCTCAAGGCACAAGGGCCAGCGCCTCATGAAGGGTCAAGCAAGGCAAGGTTCATCAAGCGTGCGCCTTAGTGTAAAAGGGGTTTTTTAAAATATTTTTTAACATGATGTCACATGTATGATATTGAACATTAAAATATAATAATATATTAGTAACTGAAGTAAGTAAAATAAGACTAAAAAAACAATATATATTTCATTAGATAAGATATCATCATACTTTTCTTAGCGATATAATTAAATTGAGTATGGTTTAGTATATTTTCTACTACATATTGCATTTTTAAGTTTGTTATGGAAGTAATGAATAGTTTACTGAACTTTTTTTTTGTATGCGCCTCGAGTCCCTCGGGCTCACGCCTCGATTTACACCTCGGTGCGCCTCGCACTCATAACTAGTGTGCCTTGTGTATTAAGAGAGGCATGTGCCGCGCCTTGCGTCAAGGCGCTGGTTCTGCGCCTAGGCACACACCTTTGACTACCATGTGGTAAAGATCTTGTTTAGTTGATCATATGATTAAAAGAGTACCTCAAGCTGTTCGTGCAGCTGTTTTTGCACTTCCATTTGCATCCGCAAAGCCTCTGAAATTTGAATTGTCCTAATGGCCATAAATGAACATACTATTTACTTATTTAGTGTATATTCGAGATATTCGACAAACAAATAAATGATAAGTATGCGTAAAATGAATGTTCACCCTTTTTTTCTTCCATCAATTGCAATGCTACTTAACAGTGATTTCTTTTCTTCAGAGCTAGAAGCCTTCTTATCTATAAAACAAAAGGAAAACAAATGATTCCTACACACTATTAACTCCTCAAGTAAAATTAAAAAAAAAACGAAAGCGAAGAACTACGAAATAACTGTCATGAACCCAACTGTCAAGTTACCTTCTTTTTTCTCTGGCAAGTATTTGGCAATTCGATATTTCTGAGGAGACAAAAGACAAACAGAACAAAGTTTATATCTTCTAATATAAACCATCATGGACAAACAAATCAACAATATTCTGATAAGCACCTGTAAATGGCTCTTGACATGATATATGGTCAAACCTTCAACCTTCATTAGCTTCAATACACCCTTCGGAGTAGCCTCTACATTTTTAGAAACAAAAGGATCGATCAAGAATGCATTTAAAACAACACGGAAGTAAACAATGCATCAAGTAGCCATATAGTGTAATAATCAAACCAGTAAATAAACTCTAACAATTCAAATAGACAACTCAGAAACCAGACTGAGGAACACTATAATTGGCAGCATAACATACTTTCAGCTCCACCAAGCCGGTTAACAGCTTCGAGAAAAGATTCGTGAAGCTCAGGCGTCCATCTCATTCTCGGCTTGTGGACTGAAGCTGACACAGCACAAGGATGACTTGAATGAGCATTGACAGGCGGTGTGCTAGGCGCAAATTTCTGATTGAACAACTCCACATTCTTGGTTGATGCCTCACGTGTCTCGTATATTTCCTGAATGATGTCAAGATACAAAGGAAAAGAAAACAATGAATTGAAAACAAAATGGCATTAGATAAATAAACAAGGGTTAATGTATCGGGGTGCCCAAGTTGACACGTGACGGGAGCTATTCAATGCATTTTTGAAAGATTTCCAAAGTTCAGGTGGGCAGCAAGTTTTTTGGACAACTTCGAGCACCTCTAATGCATTAGGCCAATAAAAAATGGTAGCTTGATAACACTTACGTCAACCCCGGGATTTATATCAAGTTCATCAGATAAAAACTGCAGATCCAACTGATCATCAAGTGCCAAATTATCACTTGAACATGGAGTAGTACTATGCAAATTAAGGAAATCTTTCACTATACAATCCGAATGCTCCTCGTCATCAAATGAATCACTAATGCTAGAATTCCCATTAAAAAGCGAAAGGGGTTTTGGCGAACCAATATCAGATAAGGACCGAGTGAGTGTGGATGGATGTGGGAGAAACGGAAGATTTCCAAGCTGCCGACTAGTTTCAGAGCTTGAAGAAGATGACAAGTATAAGCTGGTGCAGAACACCGATGAACGCTGGGACGTATTGTTCGAGGTTTGAACATGAGAAGCAGGAGACAGAGATATATCTGCTCCTGGATTCAGACAAGATTTTGGAGGTTGGATTGGTGAGCTAAGCTGGTCTGTTCGAATGAAGGGGGATGGATGTGGAGAAGAAGTATCGACTGTCAAAGAAGTTTGACCTGAATCGATACTTAAGAAATCATGAACTTGGGAATGGCCATTTAAATAAGTCGGAGTGATCCCAACGAAATGGTTATTCATATTGTTTCCCTATCGAAGAAATGTCTGCCACATCTAGTCTGGAATCTGGAATTTAAACCTTGGTTATTTTTGGGAATACAATCTAATAAAGGGCCAAAGTTTAAGATTTCATCGAAATGTTGCTTTCGATCTTGAAGGGTCACATTTCTGTAACGAAAACTTACTTCAGCAATTTGATAAGCTCGTTCTACGTTGGCTCATTTTCCTAAAAACAGAAGCATTAACCAACCATTAAATTTACCAGCAAATGAGCTCTGCCAAAGAGAAATCTGCAGACCAAACAACCAGTTATAAACGAGAACACGTATATATCCAAGTTCAAAAGACTTTCGATTTCATATGGTTTGCAGAACTCTAAATTTCTTAGTTTCTGCCGGTTTACAATCTATTTATGGCAAAGAACTTTGTCAAATTTAAGCAAGTGAAGCAATTTTGAGTAAAATGATTAAAAACTTACAACAATTCTGCAAAATCCCCATATAAGATACGATTCCTTAACCTAAAATATGACCAAATCTGTTACACCTACACAGACCACTAGATTTCAACATCACAAAATCATTTCAAATAACAAATTATCCTATACGTGGAGTAAAATATCTGAAAAAAAGAGCAACAGCGACGCCAAAGTGATTTCTCAGAGCTCATTTTCTAAATCGAGTCGGAACAAAAGAGAACGAACCTGGAGGAACAAGATCAAGTTGCAGTCGTGGCAGTAAATGTGGAAGGAGATGAAATTAGATAAGATTGAAAGAGGAAAAAGGAGAAATGAAGTAAATGAAAGTGACAAACACTGAAAAGAGAAGTAGGTGCTTTGAATCTAATATCTATATTCAGTGCCAGACAATAATTTGAAAACGGAATCTCTCTGTTTTTTTAATTCAATTTGAGTGATACTAAAATTCCTCCAAAGAAATTGGAGTCGGAGAGCAAAAGCTTCGAAACCCAGGTGGCGATTTTGGATATGGCTGCGGAAAGAATCAGCAGAGCAGAGCCACAATGGCTTTGTCTGAGCCACACAAGCAGAGAAACTCAATAATAAAAAGAATCTATTCAGAAAAAGAGAATATGTTGTTTGCTTATGTCATCCTTCAATTATTTCATTTTCCTTCTTTTTGTTTTTTTATTTCACAAGATTCAATTATTATTTGAATTCACGAACATATACATGGTTACTCTTTCACTCGACAATAAAAGTTGGACGAACGGATACATGGTTACTCTTTCACAGTGACGAAGCTAGATTCGTAAAAAAAGAGTGGGTGAAATTTATTATAAAAATTCATTGAATATACTATTTATTCTTTTATCTTATCGTTTCAATCAATTTCATATATATTTTATATTCTAATTATTGTTTAACAAATTATTTCTAGTTTAGATTTTTATAAGGTATTGATGTGATTTTCCAAAAAAAAATTATTAGATTTGCTTTAAAATTTAATCTTAAAATTAGCTATTATAAAATAGGTATAATAATTTAAAGTATTACGAATTCCTTAAAATAAATGCTCGCTTTTAAATTAAGATTAAGGTTTCCCAAGATAAAGAGCCGATTTAAGCTGTTTTACCATTATTTTCAATAAAAAATGCATTAATATTTGTGAATGAGCTTACAGGTGAAAATCGGGTTCCCGAAATAAGGGGAAACTCTGCCCGGATTACTATGAGAAATCCCAACTAGCGGCATTATTCTACCGGATTTTCTATAACAATTTATTGTTTTATTGAGCCGTCGTAATGCCGAAATTATCATTAAGTCAAAATTCTCGATTTTTGAATAAATTTAGTAATTATTAGGCCAAATACATGTTTTGCCCTCTTAACTTGGCAACTTTTCACTTTTGCCGCCCTCAACTTTGAAAAGTTTTCGTTAACCCCCCAAACTTGGCAAAAACGCACCCAACAACTCCCCCTCGTGCCTTCTGGTTGGTTTGACTTTTCAAATATGTCAGATTTTTTGTCCAACCAGAATGTGACACGTGGCACGAGGGGGGGGGCTGTCGGGTGCGTTTTTGCCAAGATTGGGGGTTAGCGGAGACTTTTCAAAGTTGATGGCGGTAAAAGTGAAAAGTTGCCAAGTTAAGGGGGGTAAAACATGTATTTGGCCTAATTATTATATCCGAACTCAGAATCTCTATTTTCAAGGTATAAAAATCCCATCATGTATCAGTATATCACAATTCCCGGTGGAGCTGAACCAGGTGACGACTCTTTTTCTATAAAATAGAGTATTAACTTTATTTTATTATTTTTTTCGTCATTTTAAGAAAATTAAATTGAAAATGATTTCTCTTAAATGAATTTACTACCCAGAGAGCGAACACTTCTTTTAATACAAAACCCCGAGGAATTCATGCCTCGCACATTTCGACCCTCTTCACAAAATTCTTTTCGAACAGAACGGAAAGGACCGCCCGCTCACAACACTCCAGGGATTGTAAGTACGATTTACTACATACTACTTCATTAACATACTTAATTGAACATAAAACATATATACTCCGCATATAATACCATTCACTTCGTGGCCTACTTAATTAACATTTTGCCTACTTCGACGGGATTACAACTAGTACTCGATTATGCCCACCTTAACCATAATTGCTACATTTATACGATGTAGTACCCTTCTCATTTTTATCCATTTCATTTCTAATTCTTGTTGACTTTGGCCTTCCTTTTTATCATTTGCAAGATGGATTAACAATTAGAGTCGGCGAATCTACCTGAGGCCAATGGTCCTTATAGCGTAAAGGCGGAAATGGATAGTCATACGCTCGTAAGTTTGCTTCCAATGTATGCACTTGATCAACAAATCGAACAAGTCCTGACGCAGTCGCTTACACGCGACAATTGCATGTGAGCATGTCATTCTATAGATTTGGAATTTCATGCACGTATATTCACGGCCTTCAAGGTTTACGGATTGACTATTGCCTCTTTTTAATTTTATTGGGTCATATCCGATTTTAACTTCGCACAGTCCACTTCTACTATTAAAGTGTTTGATTGTATGATAATTTGCCTTGCTCGGATGTTTGATCAACATTTTCCTACAGAGTGGAGTGACCTTTTCACCCATTTGCATTAAATTCTGGTATTTATTTCGACGAGTATCAAAATAATATACCATTTTCCCGAAGGTATGTTCAATAATGCTCTGGATAGGCATTTTTTGGATGCCCTTCAAAACGCTGTTCACTCACTCAGTAACATTTGTGCACATGTGACCGTGTCTAACACCGTTGTCGTGAGACAAGCTCTAGTTGCTCAGAGTTTTCTCTATTAACCATTGATAAGCCCTTGCATCAAATGCCTTGATATTATCCATCTGCTTGGTGAATATCCTAGGTTGTGCTTGAGCTCCTGAATAAAATTACAAAATGCATAAATTATTCATTGTATGTTAACGATGATAATTGATTGAGTTTGAATTGGCCATTGAGTTCTTAATAGCTCGATATATTAGGTTTTTAATTGTGGTGTTATGGTATGTATGGTTTTAGTTGCTCGTCAAGTGTCTCAGGTAATATTGATGGTATGTTGCAGGTTCTTTCCAAGTAGAACCTTCATAGTTCATTGCATACAAGATACCGGCATGCCGATCGAAAATGACAGCCAAGCCAAATCTTTGGGTCACATGCTCTCTTATGCACTCCATGAACCACCCCCAACAAAAGCAATGGGAAGAATATGATTATTGCCATCCAGTGCAGTAGCCACCAATAACGTGTGATGATATTTCCCATACAAAAATATCCCAGGATTGTAGTGGGTCAAAGCTTTCAAATAACGTGATAACATATTGTATGATTCCTTCCAAGTGCCAAATATCTTTTCCATTGTTCTTTTTTTTTACCAAAAGCCCTCCTGCTTGAAATGGTGTATCCCCATTTCTCCTTAACATGAGCTATTATGATATCAAGGCTGACCTTCGCTGGATTTTTTGAAACCATTCCTAAAATTGAACCAGCAAATAAATTATTGTCAAGATTCCGATGGTCTTGAGTTGGTCCAGAGTTTATGCAAGTATGTGGACCTTGCACTTTAGTGATTATCCACATATTGATTGTCTTCTTTAAGATTGATTGTGGACCTGCCTAATTTTCCACCTTCTTTGTTGTTGCATGCAACAACTAATTTATTTGGATACGATTTGAGTATGCGAAATACCACATGATTTTTCATCGATATGATTTTCAATGCTGCTTGCACTTCCTTCTTTCCGAGGAAAACAAACCCAGCTCTTAAATTTGAAACTCTATCCCATGTGCTAACCTCATCAATGTCATTGGTATATTGCACATAATCCTGCTAACGTATCTCTATATATGTAGGACCTGGGAATTCAAAAGCTGATAATGGAGCAATAGGTGGAATAACATGCCTTTCCTTCTTATCAGGAGGAGTCGTATTTAAATCGAACCCTCTAGCTGGTGCACCACCCTCATTATCATTAGCTTGTGGTGCGTGCTCTTCTTCATTATCATCTTCACTATCCGTGAAAAAGTCTAACTCGATAAGGACTATGACGACCACATCATTTGGATATTTGCTTCTATTAATGTAAACATAAATTGGATATTCTGCTTCTTCATCTTTATTTCGGAAAGTTCCGATTTCATGATTTGTAGGATTGGCATGATCACTCGATGCAACATGAGGTTGATTGGAACCAACATTGTACAATCCAAATGTATCCATCATCAGGAATTCTTCAATGGCACTAAAAGGTTCACCATGAATTGTAGATGGAGTATATAAAGAAGGATCGGATACGCCTACATCGCCATATTGAAAATTTAAAGTTGATTGAAATCTAATTGGATTATTCGTATACACCTACATTGCCATATTGAAAATTTGAAGTTGATTGAAATCTAATTGGATTATTAGCTTTTGAAGAACCAAATGTGAACAGTGGATGTGTTTGCTCGAATAAATAAGCCAGTGGTTCTTCTTGGACAACATGAACCTCATATTCAACAAATAGCTCAGCTGTGTTGTAGTGTTGAATGTTTTCCAAATTATAGTGAATGAAATTGGTTCCTTCATCGCCACAAATATGCATGTAACCACAATTATTTGGTGGAATAGGATACTTGTACACGGTTTTTTCGATCCTTCCACCATGTCCAAATCCGATCTTTGTTGATATCTTTTCTACAAGACTATCAAATATAGCTTTTTCTTCCCAGTAGATAATGTAGTGGTTGTTGCGCGACATTTTTGTTCACTACAATATTGATACCAACACAAATTGATTCTACTAATTTATTAATTTTAAATCTTTTTCAATTACAATAATTGAGTTCTTACTTTTATCATTTTATTATGTAACTTTATCATTATCATAGATTAGCAAAAGGTATTGTAGGCTAATATTATTGGCAATAATAATAAGGTTAAAGTTGACATGCTATAATTATTTTATTCTTATTACATCGTATTTTGTTCTATAAAACAATACAATTTTTCTCATAAAAAATGCATATGAAGGAAATATACACTAACACATGGTTCACAATATATAGGTAAACACATACATTAAATGGTTCATAATACATACTAAGTTAATCATAAACACAAACATTATTTTCGAACTTACACATATACGGTTCACAACATAATACAAAAACACTCAATTCGTAGAATAAACTATCTTCCTAACTGGAATAGACCTACAAACTAACCTTCAAATCTTCAAGAGATGAAATATCATTGACACTTCTTCTCCTAATCACCTTCGGTCCACTCCTTAGGTTTAAGGTACTTCTCTCTGATCGAACTACACTACTGCATACAAATCGAGTCATAAAGATTATAATAGTATGTTTATAGTTCCCACTGGATTGGTGATATGCACCGGCCAATCTCGCTTTGAGAGAAAAGTACCTCAAGGACCTTAACATGAATAAGTACATGGCCCTTTGGTTTGCTCCCAAACCAAAACCCCCTGACCATATGTACTCTTGCATTTCCACGTGCAAAGTTATCGGATGCTCAGTAATAGCATCTATATCATTAAGTTTACTCACTCTCGAGATTTTTATTTCATAAGTCGTCTCATTCTATCTCTTAGTCTCTAGAACTAAAATGGAAATTTAGGATTTATTGAAGACTTCACCATTCGAGCCATCTACATGAAGAGTCAAAAATCAATATCACCTATGTATAGATTTTCTCATTCATTCAATTTCAATTCCAAAAGAAAAACTACTTATTAGTTATTACTAAGATGTATCGAAACTAAAACAACATAATTTGTTTATAAAATTTTAAACAATTTTGTTAGTTTTCAGCTATTACTAAAATGTATCGGAACTAATTTATTGTCAATGTCATATGTGATAACTTTATAAGTTGAAATATAGCCAAATACAAAAGGCCAACACAATTATTTTCTTAAATATAATTAATAACTTGTTTATTATAATATCATGGAAATTTAACAGGATTATTAAGATAAAAAGAATTAGATCTAAGTAATAGTAGCATAATTATTGAGTGCAAATTACTACTCAAACAAGTATGTATATAAATTAAAATTATTTGTGATGCTATTGTATATAATTATCATGAAAGTTTTGGTGATTGAAAAGATATATAAGAAAAAATTTAATCTTTAGTAGAAAGCTATTTTGTAAATGAAAATATATTTAATTACTTGGAATAATTTATTTTTCTCATTTTTTGGAAGATTTTACTTTTATTTATATTTTTCATGTTGATATTAAATAACATAACACAAAAATAGTCAAATTCTAGAGAATGATCAATTAGATGATGATGATGATGATTATAATAATAATAATAATAATAATAATAATAATAATAATAATAATAATAATAATTAATGTAATTGTTTTGATTCTCTCTTTATCAAATCAAAGCATACTTTGTTTTGTCTAATACAGACTTAATTAAATAACATATGCTTTTACAACTTTTAATGTTGAATTTGTGTTGTTATATTCATTTTTTTTATCATAATTATAAATTTGATATCTCACATATCCTTATATTAGCCAAAATAAATTTGCTAAACTTTTGGAATTTGACCCTAAAATA
>CAOJBI014116012.1:0-17670 GCA_948277035.1 Euphorbia corollata
GTTGAACTGATAAGAAGAAACAGATTCCCTCTCCTAGAGAGTCTTTCTCTCTCTAGACTCCCTTCCCCCTTTGTATCCAACAAATCTGCAGCGAATTGAGGGACAATAGATCGAATCTTCCGTTTCTTTGATTAGTCTGAATAATAATCTGAGAAAACAACAGGTATAACGATGGAAAATAACAATTAATAAATCGAAAAATAAGAAAATGGAAATGAAAGAGGAGGAGAAAACTGCGATGGGATATTGGTATATCGCTATGTGCAGAAGGGCAGGTGGGGCCGCCACGATATTTTGAGTAGGTGAATATCTCGTGTTTATCGTCAACTTATATCTTTCACACAGTAAAAACAGTTTTTCCTTACTGCGTTCAATTTTGATTCCTCCGAATTTTGGTAGTCAAGTCAAGTGCACAATTTTTACATATTTCCTTTTGTGGCTTAATGCATTATTTGTTCTAAATTATCCCCAGAATTTTATGATTTTCTAAACTTTTAAAGTGATATTATAAATATTTTAATTTTAAAAAGTTGCACAACTTTAATTTTTGCATATCACATGTTGATTTTTTGTTAGTTTGAATTTTCAAATATGTTATTTTTCTGATTTTTTCTTTCTAATCAGGAACTGATACGTGACAAATCCTTCCCAACACTTTCTAAGGAAAATCCCGAATTGGAACCAGAGTGGACAAATAGTATGAGCTTATCCACGCAGTTATACACTCTTTGAATAGGAATACATTTTCTGAGAGATTTTGACTTTCGTGCTTTGGTGAATTCCCAAGATCCTTTCGACGATCTATGTTGTGTTAAAAGGTTGTAGGAAGTAAAGTTGTTCACTTTTTAAAAATTGAAGTAATAACAGAATCATTTTAAAAATTCAAATAATAACGAATTTTTTATGATAATTTAGAATAAATCCAATATATTAAACCTAATTTTGTTTTATCATCGTTGATTTAGTTATAATGATAACAAATAGTATTAGCTAATTAAACGCCATATCACAAATTTCAAAAATAAAATGTTGGCTAACAGATAAGAACCACAGTAACATTACGTCGCATATATATTCCAATTTCCAATTATCTTTTTACCCCTAAAGCTCTAATTTATTAATGCAAATTAAAATATATATATATATATATATATATATATATATATATATATATTATAACGGAAAATTAAAACACCACAGTGACTATTTGTATCTTTAATTTATGTTTTGCTTTATTATATTCATAATATAAAAAGAAATATTTTTAATGAAGTGAAATTTTTTGTATTCAAGGTTTAGCTCTTAAAAAATCTACATTTAAAAAAATTATATTAAATTAATTTTGATTCAAAAGACTAGAAACATTTCAAAAACATACAATATTTTAGAGAGTGAAACTTTTTATTTCCTTTAAAACTTCCCTAAAAATATGCCAAGTTCACCGATTCACTCATGCACTCATTTCAGATCATTTTTAGTAGATAGTATATTCTATCATTCTCCTTTAAACATAAGCAAAACTATACACTGGAATACAAATTACCTCTATAATAGATTTTCTATTTTCTATATGACGTAACACATTAAATTATGAACATTCTTTATTTTATCTTCTACAAATATCAAATAAATAGTACGATAAAATGTTGAATCATTAGTTATATAATATTTTAATGGTGAGAGAGTTATTTAGTGAATTATAAATATTTTTGTTCTTATTATATTTTGAAAAAAAAATTCACATCCCAATAAACAATCTATGGTGACTTATTTTTCAAATATCTTGACTACTCCCTCCGGTGCTTAATAATTGTCATTATATATATGAGTCATTGGTTCCTAATACTTGTCATTTTACATTTTCCATATACATTTTCCCTCAATATTCCTATAATGCCATTATTTGCCATTATTTATGACAACTCATGAACAAACTAATTATTTCATTAATTAAGGGTGGATAGATAATTTTTATCATTTATTAATTGTTTCTTAAAAAATGTGAAACTCTCCAAAATGACAATTATTTTGCACCGGATGGAGTATTTTATCATCTCATCAATATCACGTCATTATAGAATTTATCATCCAATAAAGATGCTCGAATTAAAAAAAAATGGTTATAATAATCATTCGTATATGTTAAACTTGATTTGACCAACTATTCTGGTCTAGTTTTTGTAACTGCAGATTAATGAAGGAAAATTAATTAACTTTAACATTTAAAACAAGCAAATCCTCAATGTAAAGAGGAAGACCAGAAAACCACGCATAAGTACAAACTATAAGCCAAAAATTTAAGAAGATTAAGTCTAATTATTCAAATATGTTCAAAAAAGTTATCAGTTATATGTTGACCAGCCAATCACAAAAAGAGCACATATCATGTTAATAGATACTGCTTTTCATATTTATAATTATTACAAAAAAAAAAAGGCTCAAATAATTGAAAACATGCATATGCATTACAACTATTAAAATTATAAGTATAATGGCCAACATGATATTAGAGATCCAGGTGGCATCTGGGACTATTCTTATGCTGTGACCGACCCGTGATTATAACGGAAATTACACATAAGTGCATTTTGTTTACAAATATTCTAATTTTTTTTTACTTATTTACTTCCTGTCACTTGACATGACATGACATCTGTGGTATGTGTTGAATGTGATTGGTCATAATTAATTAAAAAAGAAATTATGTAACTACTTTTTTTTAAGAAAAATGAAAAGAATTTATTGAAATTTTAAATTTCTATTGTACTGAAAAATCTTTGTTATTTTGTTTTTTTCTCTACCGCTCTTTATATTTATGTGTTTTTATGGCTACTTGCGGTACTTTTCTTCACATTCTACTGCTACTCATTCGTTCATTGTCCTTACAAAAATAATTGCATTCTACAAGCTAAGGAAAACAATTAAAAAACGGAAACTGAAAATCAAGATCATTCAATGTTTGGAATTAGGTCCCGAAAATGCATGAAATTGATAATTTTCATCTAAATAATGCTTATTTTTACATTCTCTTTTCACACACACAATTTGAAGCCATTTAAATGATTTTTGGCTCCTCACTCAACATATTTCTTTAGTTTTCTGGAAGATCTCATGAATTTATAGGAATACTCGTGATTTTACCAGGAAAATTTATGAGTTTTTCCCGAAAAATCATGAAATACAACATTTGAATGCATAATGGATTACAACTTCATGAACTACAACTTTGGTTGCAGTTGATTAACACTAAAACTGAATTTCTATCCTTTCCATCTTGCATTACCTTCGCTCCCTTTCTTAGTCCCGCCATTTACAACTCATGAGAGTGATCTTATTCCCCCAAACAATATGTAAAAACGTCTTAAAAATAATAATAAAAAGTTGCAAATTAAAAAAAGGCATCCTTTTTCGTGTGAGAAGAAAGCATGTATAAACCAGAACAATAAAAGCCGGAGTTCAATGTAACACAAAACATAACTGTAATCAGAAAAGGCTAACCAAGATGCTTATTAAGAATGAAAGATGAAAGAAATCCTGAAAAATTGAAGAAAACAGAATAAGAGGAAACCCATGAAAGAGTGTATAAATAATGTCCAAAACATGAATAGAAGATCAAAGGGAGATGAAGGGTAGAAAATTATATTTCAATGTTTATTTTAAATTTTTTAAATTTTTTGTTATACATAATGACATGTCAATGACATAGACAAGTTTTTTGTTCATGTCATCGTGTATGTATAACACATAATAGGTTGAGTAGTATGGAGCGAGTTATAAGATACACTTTTCAAAAGTTGATGTTGCTACAAGACCGTTCTTAAAATTTAGGGTATACATATACACTGTTTTTTAAAATAAGTTGGAGCATCTTATGATGGTTTAGGTTTTGATTTTATCAACAAGATTCTTAAACAATAAAATTAATTTAGTAATAAGAAACACAGTTCTTTCATATTTTTGGATTTTTTTAACATAAAACTTTTTTTTCATCTAACATAATCACATATATCACAAAAAGGGAATAGAAAAAACTAAAATAAAACCAGGTTCAAAAGATAAAAACCAAATTAGGTGATTTTTATTCCATTTTCCAAATTCACATGATTAATAGTTTTGATCAAATTTATACTTTAAACTAATTGATTAAATCAAAAAATTATCATAGAACGATTTTTTTTTCTTTTAATACTTACAAGTATCTCTTTGAAATATTTTTATTCAGGTTTAGTTACACTTAAGACTCCTCACCATTCTCAAAAATTGTATTTAATAAGATCCAAAATCTATTCTCCTTCAACTTACTCAGCTACGTTACAAACTGTGTTACACCTCGTTCATTATAATGATTCATAATTGATTAAACCAAAAATTAACATATAATGATTCACACTATTCCTTTCAAACCGAGATAACTTACCGATAAATTGGCATTATTCTCATTATATATTAGTTATTTATTATAGAATAAACAATATATTTATGTGTAAAATACAATTTATTAAAACACAGAAAAATGGAAACTACTTTATTTTAAAATTTTGAAATAAAAGTGAAATGCATCAAATCAATATTTTAGTTTCTCCCTCCACTTTGCCGTTGAAGATTATATTTGTATTTAGTTAAACTTGCATGTAACGTGGTTTCGTCCATTTTCGAAACTGAGTATTGTGAAATTTTTTTCTCAAAATTGGTCTTAAGGTTTCAAACAATATGAAAAGAAGGATTTTCCCATAACTCCGTCAATGAACTTAACGTGACACATAAGTAATTTCGGAAACATGCACAATGTAAAAATAAAGAAAATTCAAATCTTCATCTCTTTCTCTGCCACGTCAGCTTCATTCACGGACATAATGTTTGAAACCTCAAACCCTCTTCTATGGAAAAAATTCCGCAATCCTCGTTTATATTCGTTTATATCAGTAAACATGTTTTTTTATGTTTTTCAATGTATTTAGCTTGCTTCTACTTTATACTGGGCCTAACATCTAGAAGAGCCAATTATTCTGTTTTCTGTCTAATTTCCGTACCGAGCAAGGCCTTGTTCGGCCCATCTCATATCTTCCAATTTAACTGTGAAATACTTGTCATAGTTTTATTTTGTTTTATCTTGTTGCTTATTAGAGATACTTGTCATTCGAGGGTTGTAAATGGTTACCCAAATCTAAAGCAGACCTCTCAATTATCCCCACATGTCAAACAACTCGCAGAAGACATTGGATATTGTAAAATAAGATAATAAAACAATAAGCACCGAGAAACATAAAAAAACAAAAAAATACGTCAATGTAAATAAAATTATGAAATAAAATTCCTGATTTTATATTTGTGTTTGTGATACGTTACCGAAACCTCCGCAAAGATCAAACGGGGTTAGGCAGGTCAACATGGTCAAGTCATTTCGATCCCTAAACTAGTTTGATTGACCGAAAGCATTGAGAGAATTCGAGTATCTAATACCGCATACCTAATAGAGTTTAGTCATCGTTTGTTTATATTATCATGCCACATTCCATCAAACCATTCACCCTTTAGTCTAATGATATGGAGGTGGACATGCGATCGTAGGAAAATTATAATAAGAATTAGGTCTTGAGAACCCTCTTTAATTCCCGTATGAATAACAAGTGTGTTAAAAACTATTTTATCATATTGTTTTATATATATACTAGGGTAAACTTAAAAAAAAGGACCTGTGGTTTGGGTCCTTTTCAAAACGGGTCTTGTATTGGATTTTAAGTGTCCAAATTGCCCCTTACCACGTTTGAGACACTTAAAATCCAATATAAGACCCTTTTTGAAAATGATCCAAACCACATGTCCCTTTTTTGAAGTTTACCCTATATACTATCTAATATATATTAGTTTTTTTGAGACATTTATCATTCATGCGAGAGGAGGGACCTCAAGACCCGGTCCTTGTTATAATTTCCCGTGATCGTAATTATATCAAAAAGTTGTGCCAAATTTGAAATTATGGCTTGTGATTCTCAAATAGACGTATGTTTCACCTTTGGGGTCTAATGACATAGAGGTGGATAGATAGCTGTAACAGTTTTATACGCGTGATACATAGATCCATGGATTTTCATTTACAAACAGGACCCGGTTCCGTACTGGACTTTGGATTGTCATCATTCTCGTATAAGACAGCAATAAAACATCATATATTTGGGGGTTTATTTTCAAAATTCAAGGCCCGGAACCAAAGCAGTAAGTTATTGGTAATGGATGCAAATTTTTGTGACGTGTTGTTTCATAATACTTGTCCACGATGGGTAGCCAGCATATGGTAGTATAACAGTACTAGATTAAGGTACGGGACTACGGTCAAACGAGATCAGAAATTTGCAAGAAGCTTTAAATAATAATACATTGAAAGGTAATGGTGTAAAGGTATGGTTGGCAGTAGGAAAGTTTTGTTGAAATGTCTTTGTACTTGAGGGTCACCATTAAAGGTTCTTAAAATTAGTTGAATGATTTTATCAACTGGGACCCTTTCACTTAATTAACCCTACTTCTTTTTTTTTTTTCCCTAATAAAGTCGCCCGCATTACTATTATCTTTATTAAATTAATAAAAAAATTATTTTTGACAAAATTATGATGAAATTACCATTATTAATTTATTGCTCTATTGAACTTTTCTAACCAACAATATATGTATAATTAGAAAAAAGACTAAAACAATTCAAATTGATATTTCATTTGGGAAAAATTAAAAATTATTTGAGATCTTTATGATGTCATACACAATAATTTGTTTATAAAAATTTGTATTAAGTCTGTTAGTTTAAAAATTAATTTGCATGTATCATACAAATTAACACAATAGAGGTATACATCAAGATTATGTATTGCACAAATAGATAAGATCGTTATATTGATAAATTTCAATTTGGTCTATAGGAACCAAAAACGTAGTTATATTTCAATGTCAAATCCTACCAAGTGGGAAACCAACTCATTATTTTATTTCTCCCATGCCCTACCTTTCTATCATCATTCATTAAAAAATTTTATTAATCAGTACTTTATCGACTTCAATTAAAGATTTAGTTTTTTAAAAAAAATGTGTATTTGATAATAAATGTTCCTTGTTTTTCAAGTTCAAATCATATCTGAGGTAGGTTAAAATTTTTTTTTTCCATCTAATGTAAACCCATACGAGATAATTTAAAAAAAAAATCTTTATTTCATACTAATAAAGGTACACAAAATTAAAATTTCTATCATTATTGGATTTATTATGTTTTAATTATGTTAACATCATTTGAAATATTACCATAATCATCAGGGCAACATAAAATTTTGCTTACTTATACCGTATTTGACCAACAATATTTCAATATTTTATATATTATTACTGAAGAGTAAGATAATTGCAGTAAATTTGTATTTTATTCAGTTTAAAAGATTTTTAGTAATGGTGTATATACTTTAAGTTTCATTTTCCATATTGCTAAATATAATTAATTATATTTTTATAGTTATTTATAAAATTATATTATTATTGAATCTGGAAATTCAAGACTAAAGTATACTTATTTTGTAAAATAAATCAATAATGAACATAGAAATCCCAAATGTATATGCTACAAGTGTAAATCGAAACTATAATGATACTCTTCCATAACATGAGAGAAGAAAGTAGAACAATCAAGATCAAGATTACAGTTAAAATGACGTCGTTTCATCCTGTCGTTTCACGAGACATTCTTACATTTTCAAGATTTTGATAAAAGGCAACAAAAGTCTACAGATCAACAGTTAGGGTATTTACTGAGGTATATAAAATCCCGTCTCTTTGACTGTCCTTATGTCATATTCCACGTGTCGACCCATCACTCTGCCACATCCTCATTTGGGTTATAATCACGTGCTCCGCCACCGTGTTAAGCTCTGTTTGCTTATTAAAGCGGCAAAGCTAACTACTGCCATCCTCATACGAAGCTCGCTCTTTTTTAATTTTTCTTTCCACTCTCTCTCTGTCACTGTCCCTGTTTACAAGGAAGAGATCTCTGCCCCCCTTCTATTCAAAGTAAGGAATTCGTGTTCCTTTACTAGATCTCTATGTGATCCTCCAAAAAATTCCATTTCTTTTCAGGTTTCCATTTTAATCTTTGCTGATTACAACAACATCTCAGCCAATTACGTCTCTTTCTTCTTGCTATAGGTTTAAATGGAGACTTGAAGCTATTGCTTGTTCTTACAAGTCTCTCTTATGTTATTTTTTCTTAGTGGTTAGCTTAAAGTTTGAAGCTTTAAGGTCATTTGGTCACCAAAAGTTTGAAGTTTATGATTCCTTTGTTGTATGCAAGTGATTGTGTAAATGTGGGTATTAGGGAACTTGTTTTGGGGGAGATTAAAGTGACCCATTTGAATATAATCCCTAAAAATGTCCAGGAGAGGCCGAGGCTTACATTTCAGTAAGCTGTATTCATTTTCTTGTTGTAAATCTTCGTTTAGAGAAGACCATTCTCAAATCGGGCAAAAAGGGTATTCAAGAGTGGTGTATTGCAATGAACCGGATAATCCAGAGGCTGTTCAGCTCAATTATAGGGGAAACTATGTGTCAACTACCAAGTATACTGCTGCAAATTTTATTCCGAAGTCTTTGTTTGAGCAGTTTAGGAGGGTTGCAAATATATATTTTCTTGTTGTTGCTTGTGTTTCATTTAGTCCATTGGCTCCTTATTCAGCGCTTAGTGTTCTTGCCCCTTTGTTAGTTGTGATTGGAGCTACTATGGTTAAAGAAGGTGTGGAGGATTGGAGGCGGAGAAAGCAGGTAACTGTAAACGTTTTCAATTTGTTCTTTTTAAGGTTGTGTTGTTGTTATACTGTTTTGCTATCTGTTCTCTACATTTACGTATATTTGATTAGTTGTCAAGTGTAAATGTTGAGGTTGGTTGACATAATTTAGCTTTGTTTCAAAAACTCTATTGCCTTAATTTGATTGTTTATTTAATGATTGTAATCAATTAGTTTATGCTTTACTTTCTCTTTTACTGGAAAAGGTTTTGAAATTTGAAATCAGTACAATTTTCAAAATGAAAAAAAGAGAAGATTTGGAACTTCATTGAATTTATGCAGCATTATAAGAAAGAATCATCATTACATGTTGAAAAATAGAAAGTGTTTTAATGGCATAATTACTAAAACAGAAGATATTGATTGGACTTAAATGAGCTAATATTGAGCCAATATTGAAAACTGTTTGTCTTATTTCATTGTTGCCCCTGTTCCTTGAATTCTATTATTGTGCTTTACTATTTTGCGTGTATTCTTCTATGCTTACTTTTGCTCAGTAAGTGCATCTCATATAGTAAAAAACCAAAAGCTTTGGTGGATTTCCTAATAAGAATTGCAGAACTTAAATCCTTTCGCACTAAATTTGAGAATTGATTTATTAAAAAGTTCAAAACTTCTAATTATTTCAGGACATAGAGGCTAACAACAGAAAGGTGAAGGTATACAATAAAAGTAATGGTTTTCAAGTGACCAGATGGAAGAATCTTCGAGTTGGGGACCTTGTTAAGGTGTCTAAGGATGAATATTTTCCTGCTGATTTGCTCCTTCTTTCCTCAAGCTATGAAGATGGAATTTGTTATGTAGAGACTATGAATCTTGATGGGGAGACCAATTTAAAATTGAAACACGCTGTAGAGGTTACATCCTCCTTTCAGGACGAAGAATCATTCAAAAAATTTTCGGCTTTAGTCAAATGTGAAGATCCAAACGAAAATCTTTACAGTTTTGTTGGGACTTTGCATTACAATGGGAACCAATACCCACTTTCACCACAGCAAATACTTTTGAGAGATTCCAAGCTCAAGAACACAGATTATATTTATGGCGTGGTTATTTTCACTGGACATGACACGAAAGTGATGCAAAATGCAGTGGATCCTCCTTCTAAAAGGAGCAAGATTGAGAGGAAAATGGACAAGATAATCTATATTCTTTTTAGCACATTGATTGTGATATCACTAATTGGATCTGTAGTTTTCGGGATTGAAACGGAAAGAGATGTCAATAATAGTGGAAAGTATAGAAGGTGGTACCTTCGGCCAGATTCTACAACTGTGTTTTTTGATCCTCATAAAGCGATTCTTTCTGCTTTTTTCCATTTCTTGACAGCACTCATGTTGTATGGATATCTAATACCGATATCCTTATATGTGTCAATTGAGATTGTGAAAGTTTTACAAAGTGTTTTCATTAACCAAGATCAGGATATGTACTATGAAGAAATGGACAGGCCTGCCCATGCTCGAACATCGAATTTGAACGAGGAATTGGGTCAGGTTGATACAATACTATCTGATAAAACAGGCACTTTGACATGTAACTCAATGGAGTTTGTCAAATGTTCGATAGCTGGGACAACTTATGGTCATGGAATGACTGAAGTTGAAAGGGCCATGGCAAAGAGACGAGGCGGCGGATCATCAGAAATTGATACTAATTTGAGTGATCAAGTTGATAATGCCGATACAAGTCACCCGGGGAAGACAATAAAAGGATTCAACTTCAAAGATGACCGCATAATGGATGGGCATTGGGTGAGTGATTCCAATGCAGATGTCATACAGAAGTTCTTTCGAGTGTTGGCCATTTGCCATACTGCAGTTCCAGAGAAAAATGAGGGGTCTGATGAAATTTTTTATGAAGCTGAGTCGCCTGATGAAGCTGCCTTTGTCATAGCTGCGAGGGAGGTTGGTTTTGAGCTGTATGAAAGGACTCAAACAAGCATTTCATTGCATGAACTTGACCCTGCAACTGGTAGAAAAGTTAATAGGTGAGTTTTCAAGATCCGTCCCCTTTTTTCGTATTTTCCTTGGAAAATGTATTGTTGTCAAAGATTGCTCCTTTCTTGACTTGAGGTTATGAGCTACTCATTAAATTTTGTATATATTTTCCTGTATAATGATGTATAGTCATACTTTTCTTAATTCTGTATAGTACTGGTCAATGGTTAAGGAGTAGCTAGGTGGTTATAAGTTACTAACAATGGCAAATGAAATAGGATGTATGCAATGCTCTAATAGTTGTGCTAAATTATGTTGTATAAATTGTTTTTTTTTCCTGACGCAATCAACGTGTATTCTAGATTATACAATCTCCTTCAGGTACTAGAGTTCAGTAGTGGTCGAAAAAGAATGTCCGTGATTGTGAGAAATGAAGAGGAGGAGTTACTGCTCCTTTCGAAGGGTGCAGACAGGTTAGGTTTGAATCCTAATTAATGCATGAAAAGCAGCTTAACTGGATTACCTGAAAATCGTGCATTCTCGATCTTGCTATATAGTGTGATGTTCGAAAGGCTTTCGAAAGATGGGAGGTTCTTTGAGGCTCAAACCAAGGACCATATAAAAAGATACTCCGAGGCAGGTTTGCGCACCTTGGTGATTGCATATCGTAAACTCAGTGAAGACGAGTATCGGAGGTGGGAAAAGGATTTTTTAAAGGCCAAAGCTTCCGTAACAGCAGATAGAGATGCGCTAGTGGATGAAATTGCTGATAAAATCGAGCAGAATCTAATTCTCCTCGGTGCTACAGCTGTTGAGGATAAACTGCAAAAGGGGGTACGATTTTATCACTGAAAAATATGACATTTTTTAATTCCGATTTTATCACCGAACTCAAATTGCAATTCCATTTCAGTATGTGGGAGTATATTTGCACTATGATGTATTCTTCGATCAATTGATTAATTTGTTCTTCTCTTATGTACAGGTACCCGAGTGCATTGGCAAGCTTGCACATGCTGGGCTCAAAATATGGGTCTTAACTGGTGACAAGATGGAAACAGCCATAAATATAGGGTATGGGATTAAACTTGATTCCAAATTATTATCCTTTATTTAAGGCTTGGCTTGGCTTGGTTTTCTAACTGATATAATTTCGGCAGCCATGCGTGTAGTTTACTGAGGCAGGAAATGAAAAAGATTATCATCTCTCTCGACTACCCGGAAATTGAAGCTTTGGAAAAGCAAGGTGACAAGGATGCAACTTCAAAGGTACTTACACATGCTTGATTTTAGGCTTAATGCATGAACTTGTCCCGTAAAAACCCACCTGAACTTTCGAAGTAAAAGTGTGTCATTTTGCACATGAGCTCCACTTCAGTTTTTGACTTTTCAAAGATCTCATTTTTCAATGAGAAGCGAAGCTGACTCATGGTGTTCAATCACCTTTTGAAAGTTGGGGAAGCTACGGGTCATTCTGAAAGTTTAGTGTTTTTCGGGACAAGTTCGAGTACCCTTAATTTTATATCTGATGGCTATGAGTTGCTCTAACGCCACATGATTTTGAAACTTCGTTTTGTCATTTTAGGCTTCTCTTGAAAGCGTGACTAAGCAAATACAAGATGGAAGATCACAACTTGCTAAAGAGAGCAAAATTGCACATGGTCTAGTGATTGATGGGAAGTCGCTGGGTTTTGCTCTGACGGAAACTCTAGAAAGGAATTTTTTGGAGCTTGCTCTTGATTGTGCTTCTGTTATATGCTGTCGCTCTACTCCGAAACATAAAGCTCTTGTAAGTATATCATGCCTATGCTAGAAAATTATTCATTTTGAAGTTGCTAGTGATTAAACAAATAATCTAATAGAAATATAGGAGACCTGCAGGTTACGAGACTGGTGAAAATGGGAACTGGTAAAACAACTCTAGCAGTAGGTGATGGAGCAAATGATGTCGGCATGCTTCAGGAGGCTGATATTGGAGTTGGGATTAGCGGTGTTGAAGGAATGCAGGTTCAATTTATTTTTTTTCCTGTTTAAGAACAACGTATCCCAATTATAGTGATCGAAAATACCACCTATATCTGATATTTCTTTTTTTTCCTGTAGGCTGTAATGGCAAGTGATTTTTCCATAGCACAATTCCGTTTCTTGGAACGTTTGTTGCTTGTACATGGACACTGGTGTTACCGGCGAATAGCAATGATGGTAAATTATTGCTCTTTTCTTATAGGTTGAATGCATCAGACTTCTCTAAACTTGTCCATAAACATCTATTTATCCCCTGAACTTGCAAAATGTAATGTCACGTGTCAGCTTTTTATTGGTTTGACTTTTCAAGGATGATATTTTTCTTCCTCCTACCAGAAGTTGATACATGATGGAGGAAACTTGTGCACTTTTGCAAGTTCTTGAAAGTTCAAACGGTAAAATGAATGAGTGTTTAGAGCCAAGTTCAGGGGGCTCTTGGGCCTGCCTTATATGATCTCTAATTTCATATTTTTATAATGCCATATCTTTGGTGGACGTAGATATGCTACTTCTTCTACAAGAATATTGCATTTGGATTCACTTTATTTTGGTTTGAGGCCTACACTTCGTTCTCTGGTCAGCCCGGTTACAATGATTGGTACATGTCATTCTACAATGTCTTCTTCACTTCTCTCCCTGTCATCGCTCTCGGTGTTTTTGATCAGGATGTCTCTGCTAGGCTTTGCCTCAAGGTACGGGAAAAACTCCACGTGTTGCATCTTCATTGGTCATGTTCCCATGCTTATAGTCCCACATTCTCAATTTACAGTATCCATTGTTATACCAAGAGGGAGTTCAGAACATCCTCTTCAGCTGGCCTCGAATCCTCGGTTGGATGTGCAATGGAGTTCTTAGTTCCATAATCATCTATTTCTTTACCGTAAACTCCTTGATCAATCAAGCTTTTCGGGGAGATGGTCAACTGGTTGACTATGAGGTACTTGGTGCTACAATGTACACAAGTGTTGTGTGGACCGTGAATTGCCAGATGGCGCTGTCGATAAATTACTTCACTTGGATCCAACACTTCTTCATATGGGGTAGCATAGCTTTGTGGTATATATTTTTGGTGATTTATGGTTCTATTTCTCCAATTGTGTCAACTACAGCATATAGAGTTTTTGTTGAAGCCTGTGCTCCTAGTCTTCTCTATTGGCTTGTGACTTTTCTCGTTGTCATTTCTACTCTCTTACCTTACTTTGCATATCGGTCATTTCAGTCTCGGTTTCAACCAATGTACCATGACATCATACAGATTCGGCGGTCAGAAGGGTCTGAGACCGACACTGAAATTTCAGGTGACCTGCCCACAGGAGTTCGGATCAAAATGCACAATTTGAAAGTTAATTTAATGCATAAAAATTCATGAAAAGCATACATACTTCTTTTTCGTTGTTATTTACAGATTTCCTACTACTAAAAAAGAAAGCAAATTATAGGGGTTATTTGACGTTTGTAAATTTGTATTGGGCAAGTGTTTGGGTTTCATGATTTTCTTGTACATTAACACTGATTAATGTGAAATATTACATGACAAGTCATTGTGGTTTATTGCTATGGCTTTCTTCCTGTGACACGACGTCAGTACTCTTACGATTTTCTGCATCAAATTAATATTTGTAGTATAAATAAATATGAATTATATAATGGTTCCACAGACTATGTTGTCAACTGTTATACTTTTGCAACTGTAACATCATGAACAAGAAGTTGTGTTTCTAGTCAATTATTCAGAACAACTAATTACAATTCAAACAAGCTACTGATTCTTCTTAAGATTGGAAGCGAATCTTGATGTTTTTGCCTCTTGCTTGGGAGAAGTTCGAATGATGAAAAGGAAAGTCTCAACTAGCATTCCAAGAACTAATCCAAGAATACCTCCAGCTGCACTCTGGATTGCAATGAGCATAAACTTGATTACAACTGTTCCATGAATCTATAACATAATTTTAGCAGCAGCTGATAAAAGAAGAGTCCATACTGAAAGTGTCTTACCATAGCAGGGGTGTGGCCAAACAATGCCCTGAAAGCGGCATATCCCACTAAGTACCCAGTAAACATGGTAAGAGCAACATGTAAACCTGCAGAATGCACAAAGCAGCGAATACAATACAAAACGTAGTTGAATATTGGAGCATTACGAAGGTTGATGCTCACAAAACAAATATTATGGAAGGATGGGATAGCAATGAAATGATCAAGAGTTCTTGGTCATCAACAATTCACAAGGCTATACAGAAACAGAATCATATTGTGACGTATTGAAGAAGCATTTAGTATGTTATCAATGGATTGAACTTTGAAGACATGTTTTACGCATGATCATACAAGACAAAGCTAACTCTTTTATTATTCCTTGATCATTCTCTGGAAAAATAATAAAATTAGAAGGCAATTTCTAGTTCTCTTCGTAGCCATGCTCACATAATGCTCTCTCTTACTCCTCAGAACTTGGAGGACTAATCACTAAAGCAACGATCCAACAAACAACTGCTTTGCTCATACAGCATGAGAACATTCCAACCTAATAGCCATAGCATGTATGTAACTAACAACAACCCAAATTTTGGGAAATGGGGACATTAACGACAACACAAATTAATTTGCAAAACGAACCAAATTACCTGAACTAAAATTTAGCTTAAGAAGTATGCATTCAAATGACAACAAACTATAAAAGTAAACAAAGTGAGTACAGTAATAGTTACCAAAACCAAGCTGATCCTTATAAGATGAAAAAGGCTCCTCATCCTTCCTTGGTGTCACATCCTTTACAAGCTCTTGATAGGCTTTCCTCTCTGCCAATTCCTCAAGTTTCCTAAGTCTAGCCTTTAACTCTTCACTCTAACCCAATCACAAAAGAGGGAAATAAGATGATGCAAGAAAATAACTAAGAACTGAACATATGTCAACAAGACAAACAAATTTATTTCTCCAGAGAAATATGGCCAATCACCAATCATAAGTATTTTGTAGTAAAATGGAGAAAACTATAGAAAGTAAAACATCAATGTAATTTCCTCGTGACAAGCATCATAATACCTGAATCCAAACTGAAAACAGATAGTGCATATTCTAAGTGCATTTTCCTTAAATCGGGGTTCGTTTAATAGAAAGAAAAGCATAGCATATACATATACATATAGAAGAAACGATATATGGGAGTACTAAGGCTAACCTTTTCTCTGGGTTTAGGACTGATAAAGATGAGTTCAGATCCTGATAGAAGAGAGGTTAAGTGAGGCCTCCTTGATGGCTGAAATGCAACCCAAATGCTACGTAGAGAGTTATAAGGCACATTATTTTGAGCGATGAGATCAGAGGCGAGTTCTCGTAGTTGCAGAGAAAGGGATTCTTCTTTAGTAGCCGAGAGAAGAAAGGAGCGAATATGTTCAGTGGATGATATGGTGAGTCCAACATGGTCAAGGGGTTCTTTCATTTCCTATCTAACTAGTTTCTGCAAGAAACACCTAGAAACTTAAAGAAAATAACAGATGGAAAATCAGTCTGATCCATCAAATGAATAAATAGAGCATTTTACTGAAATTGTAGCTAATAACACAAACAAGAGTTATATGCCAAGTACAGAAGAGGTTATTTCAGATTATGAAACACATAAATATTATGTCTCTCTCTGCCTCTAATAAGTGGTACATTCAACCTCTGACAATTAATTCATCAAATTCAACATAATCGATTGTTCATCTACAAATCATTATTCCATGTGTAAACAAATTCAGTCCAGTGAAAAAAAATATCATATTTATATTTCAATTTTTTTCTAGTCAATCAGCTGAAGAGAATACATGGAATTATGATTTGTCAAGTGAAGGGACACATGGATATAGCTTTTGTTCTTATAACTTTGTACTAAGTTCTCTGCAGTAAATTAGCATTGTCTAGTCACATTGCTTATAAGCTAGCTATTACAGGGCCACTTTTTAACTCACAATTTTCATGCTTTCACTCAAAAACTGTAATTACGACCACTGCAACAACATTTTTGTGCAGATCGTTATTGTTAATAGAATCTAGTTTACAGTTTCAAGAAGAAAACTTCACCTCCTGCAATGGATCATCGATACCCATACTTTCAATGGCATAATTAACACTCTAGTGTCACTAAAGTCTGAAATTTTCCAGCAAAATTGGATCTTGCATAATCAAATTCTTTCAGAGCAGAGGTGTAATACTAACAATTAACTTCCTCAATTTACTAACTCATTGCATATAAAGTTTATAAACATAAACACAAGACTGGCTAGACATGGAATTTGTAACCTCGTTCACCATGATAGAGTCAGTTAATTACCTATCCTCATTACTGATTACCAAAATCCTTAATTACATAGCTTTCATTCATCTAATATCCATTTATTACTTAATTTGTTTATACATTTTAATCGGTTTCAAATTCAGATTAAAAAATGGGGGTTTGGAATCCCTAAATAAACAAGTTTGGGATTTTATAATTGATCAATGTATTGGAATCGTGAAAACCAATCTTATGAGGAGCTAGACAACAAACTAATCGAAAAATAATATTCTGAGGATCTGATATGGGTTAGTGTATGATTAAATTCATCAACTAAAACCCAGCAAATCAGAAAAAGAGCAAAGAAAAACTTACAGGAACAAGATAAAGACCAGGATTCAGAGGCGACTAATGACAAGGTTAAAACTAGGCATTGAAGACGACGTCGACAAGTTCAAGCAGAACCGGGTGGGTTTCAGAAGCAAACCAGAAATCCAGTTCTAGGTGAGCAAAGAATAAGCAAGTTCTAGGTTTTAATCATTAATGAACTTAGTTTGCTGTCGATTAAGAGATCTAAAAAGTGCAGCATGAAACAAATTAAAAAGCAGGAATCTTACATGAGGTATGAAACTGGCTTCAC
>CAOJBI014117939.1:0-14278 GCA_948277035.1 Euphorbia corollata
TTAATAAAATACCCAGAAAAAATATAATGTTTATTGTGACTTAGATAATGTTGTCAGCGATTAAATCGATGAAAAGGCAGAAAAAGAAATGTAAAAGAAGAGCATGAGATAGTCCGTACCAAAATTCCTTCATAGGTGACATCGAACATTCTAGAATTTCCCAAATTCCTTTCTCAGTACAATTTACGTTTTCCTTTTCTCCCGGTCCTCAACTCATACGTACGTACGTTGGACATTTCCGTCTTTTCAATCGACGGGAATTTCCATATAACTTCGTCCCTTTCACTTCGAAGTTTCTTTGCATCTCAATTGCCATTCAGATTGTCTTTTTCGTGAGCAGTTTCTTGTTTTCTGTGTTCTAGAGCGATCAATCATTCCCGATTTGTCCAATGGAGAGAGGTGGTTATAGACCCAGGGGCGGCGGTGGAAGAGGAGGTGATGGTGGTGGAAGAGGTTACGGAGGTGGCGGAAGAGGCTACGTCGGTGGTGGCGATGGTGGAAGAGGTTACGGGGGGCGCGGTGGTGGAAGAGGAGTTGAAGGCGGTGGCGGAAGAGGCTACGGAGGTGGCGGAAGAGGCTATGGCGGTGGTGAAGGCGGTGGCGGAAGAGGCTTCGGAGGCGGTGGTGGAGGTAGAGGCTATGGCGGTGGTAGTGGCGGTAGAGATTACGGTGGTGGTAATGGCGGTAATAATCAATTACAACAGCAACAATGGACACCGGATTATCCAAGTGACAGCCAAAGTTATGGTGGGAGAGGCCGTGGTGGTTGGGTGGAGGCTGCTAGAGGCGGAGGAGGTAGATCTAATTCATCTAGAGGAAGGGGACCAAGAGCAGCTCCACCACCGGTTTTTCATGAGTCTGAAACATCTGAATTTCGTCGTCCGGAGCTCATACCTGGTATGCGAAATTCCATTATATGTGACATTGAATTTTAACGCTTCCCATTGTTAAGACGAGAGTTGAGAAAAAAACTGATATTGGAATGATATTGCTGGGAAAGTTGTGGGTTACAGTAATCCACTCATTTTTCTAGGTTTCTTTTTCAATTGACTGGAAATATCATTATTGGCTTCAGAATGATATTGATGTATTTTGTGAATTATTGTTTTGACAAGAAAGACTACATAGATTGTTGAAACATTGAATCGTTGACTGTATTTAAACAAATTCCATTTGCAGCTAGCCAAATACTAATAGTATAACGGGATGTTGTGTTACAATAATGGATTCATTGATAAGATTCTTGAACTGTTGAATTTTGTCGTTGATATGATCCTGTCGTCAAATAACTTCAGTAATTGGAACCTGATGAATTGTTTTCACATTTTGGCCTTCATGAGACTATTGTGACAAAAACTAACTTGATTTTATTTGATTTAAGGTGTGGCTTCTTTAGGTCACAGCATGCGATCTATGAACATTTCAAAGCAGGTGGCTTCTCCATCTTCTCCTTCTGATCTTGGGAAAGCTGTTCCAGTTAAACGGCCAGATGAAGGTGGCGCTCTGGCAATTCGGACTGTCAAGCTCCGTGTGAATCATTTTCCTGTGAGGTTCAATCCTAAGAGTATCATAAGGCATTATGATGTTGATGTGAAACCTGATGTGCCCCCGAAGAATGGTCGTCCTCCCGGGAAAGTGTCAAAGTCTGATTTGGCAGAGATCAGAAAGAAGTTATTCACTGATAGTTCCTCAGAGTTTCCATTGTCAATGACTGCTTATGATGGCGAGAAGAACATCTTTAGTGCAGTGCCTTTGCCCACTGGAAAATTCAAGGTGGAATTCGCTGAGGGAGAAGACATGAAATATCGTTCTTATACATTCACTATTAAGTTCGTGAGCGAACTCAAGCTTTGCAAGTTGAAGGAGTACTTGTGCGGGAGTCTTCTGGCTATACCCCGCGACATATTGCAAGGGATGGATGTGGTGATGAAGGAGAACCCAACAAGTCAGATGATTGCTGTTGGCCGCAGCTTCCACCCAAAAATCCCAAATGAAAATGATAATCTTGGGTATGGAATCACAGCATCCAGAGGATTTCAACATAGCCTTAAGCCCACCAACCAGGGTCTAGCAGTGTGCGTAGACTACAATGTGCTGGCATTTCGTAAGCGACTTCCAGTGTTGGACTTTCTCGCAGAACACATTCAGGGATTTGATGTAAATCAATTTAGAAACTTTAGGAGAGATGCTGAGGATGTATTGAGGGGGCTGAAGGTTACAGTGCTTCATAGGATTACCAAGCAAAGATATACCGTTGTTGGATTGACCAAAGACAATGCAAGACATTTGACATTTCCAGCTGTGGACCCTGATGGCCAAAATGCGAGGCGATTGAATCTTGTCGATTATTTCAGGGAGAAGTACAGTGATGTAACATACAAAGACATCCCTTGCCTTGACTTGTCAAAAAACAATCGGATAAATTATGTGCCAATTGAATTTTGTGTCCTAGTTGAGGGTCAAATATTTCCTAAAGAGAATCTGGATAGAAATTCAGCCATGTTCTTGAAGGATATGTCTTTGGCTAAGCCATGGGACCGGCAAAAGATAATATGTAATATGGTGCGCGATAGCAGTGGACCTTGCGGGTATGTACACACATCTTATCCTGTGCATCTTAATGAGAGTCATGCTGTTTTTTCTCTTAAGTGGATACATGATTATGATCTTAGGACCCTGCTATTTGTTGTTTTTTATTCTTGTTCATATCTTATGGATTTCTCTCTTTGTTCTATGTCGAAGCTGGTGGCCGTGGCTGTGGGACTTTTTGTTCCTCTTTGTTTAGTCTGTGTCTCTCTTTACATATGATAAATCTTATCCTTAAACTATTGTGAATGAAATAATGAACTTTGCCGCCGTAGTGGATTATAGTTTCACTCTTTAGGCAATAGAATGTGCTAGATTTTGCTCACAATGGTTTGCAATTGCAGAAGTGAAATTCTGAAACGGCTATTGGAAAGTGGAATCATTGGAATTGTTTCTGATCCGGTTTAAAATATATAGGCTGATGGGATCATGCTACATTCTTAACACTATTACTTTGACATGTTCATTTGTCCTATGGGTTGAAATATTTGTAGTTTGAAGGGTACCATTGCGGGGGCCTTGGTATGCAATTGGGGTAATGTTGTCGTTGAAGAGTACCGTTGCGAATCCGCATAGTTGGTACTTGATCTTGAAATGTATATTCAATGATAGATTGGAGTTCTATAGGAATTAGAATATGCCTAATGTGTCCCTTTAGAGATTAAAATCTCTTATATTTGTAGGTTATATTATAGCATGTGATTTTTTCCTAATTTCCAATCGCTTTTTTCTTTTTGTATCCCACTTCTTTGTGTTAAAACCTGGTATGGTTCCTTACTCTTTTTTTATATGCTTTGGCAGTGGGAACATTGTTCGTAATTTCGGAATGGAAGTTGACATGAATATGACAACGGTAACTGGGCGGGTGATTGGACCACCTGAATTGAAGCTAAGTGGTTCTGGTGGCAGGGTGATTAAAGTTTCTGTTGACAAGGAGAAGTGCCACTGGAATCTTGTGGGTAAAGGAGTGGTAGAAGGGAAAGCAATTGATAACTGGGCTGTGCTTGACTTTACTTCTTCTGATCGTCCCAATTTCAGATTGAATCAAAACCAGCTCATTTCGCAGCTTAGGGCTCGTTGTGAGAACCTAGGCATTCCTATGAAAGACCCTTTATTTTGCAAGCCAGCTAGCATGCACACATTCTCGAATGTGGATAAGCTGCGTGATCTCCTTGAACTTGTTAATGATCGCGCTTACAAGGAATGTAAAGGAGGGCTGCAAATTCTTCTTTGTGTGATGTCTAAAAAGGATCCTGGCTACAAATATCTTAAGTGGATTTCCGAGACCAAACTCGGCCTAGTGACTCAATGTTGTTTGGTGGGCAACGTCAATAAGGGAAATGATCAGTACTTCGCTAATCTTGCCCTAAAAATCAATGCAAAGCTTGGCGGAAGCAATTCGGAGCTCAATGAGCGACTTCCCTTCTTCGAGAACGCTGGTCATGTCATGTTCATTGGGGCTGATGTTAATCATCCTGGCGCTAGGAACACAACAAGCCCATCAATCGCTGCTGTTGTTGCTACCATGAACTGGCCAGCTGCAAATCGCTATGCAGCGAGAGTTCGTCCTCAGGAGCATCGTAAAGAGAAGATCCTAAATTTCGGGGATATGTGTCTTGAGCTTGTTGAAGCTTATGCTAGGCTCAACAAATCCCGACCGGCAAATATCGTTATATTCCGAGATGGGGTAAGTGAAGGCCAGTTCGATATGGTTCTCAATGATGAACTAGTCGATATTAAGCAAGCTTTCCAAGGCGTCAATTATTCCCCAACAGTTACCCTCATTGTTGCCCAAAAGAGGCACCACACCCGTTTATTTCCAGGAAGCAGAAATGATGGAAGCTCGAATGGGAATGTAAGCCCAGGCACAGTTGTCGACAAAACAATCGTCCATCCATTTGAGTTTGACTTTTATCTGTGTAGCCATTATGGAAGCCTTGGTACAAGCAAGCCGACCCATTATCATGTCCTGTGGGATGAACATGGCTTTGGTTCTGATCAGCTGCAGAAGCTCATCTATAACATGTGCTACACTTTTGCTCGATGCACGAAACCTGTTTCGCTGGTTCCACCAGTGTACTATGCTGACCTTGTTGCTTATAGAGGAAGGCTTTACTATGAGTCAGTGGTGGATGGGCAGTCTCCAGCTTCGGCAACTTCCTCATCATCTTCGGCAGCATCATCATCATTCTCTTCTGCAGGTTCGTTGGACGACAGGTTCTATAGGTTACATGCTGATTTAGAGAACATAATGTTTTTTGTCTGAAAAAAGCGTCGCTTTTTGTTCAAATGCCCTTCATGCAAGTCTGCTCCTTTTCTATTCAATATGGTAGTAGTGAAGGAGTTTGTGCGTGAATCTAATGCATTCTGCATTCAGTGCTCCTCATGTCATCTCGGCTTTTTCAGAAGCAATTTGGCTGGAGGAATGGAATGGGATGCCTTTTGAATTTCATTTTACGTTTTGAGTTTTGAGTTCAAAGATATTATGTTCTATTTTAAACATCTTATGACAATGTTATTTTTAAGATATTATGTCGTCTTTTTTATGAATTTATATGTTTGAATATTTTTATGATTCCTGCCTGGTTGCTATTCTGATTAAGCTCTGGCATATAACTTTTCTTTAATGGGTTGGGTCGAATAGACCTTACTAATGTGATGTGATATTGACATGTGGTGATTGATGATGTACGTTAAGGGCGCTTTTGGAGTAGCGCTCTGCGATCACAATCTTAAATTCATTTTGAGTTTGTTGAAATTCGATTCGGTATCAGTCTGTTATAATTTTATTCTGGTAAATTCGTAATTGTTTCAGTGAACGTATTTAGTACTTTTAATCTTCTTATACTCTTTCCTGATTCACGGCTCAATTTCAAACTTAGTCGAATACTCTATACATGGTGATGTCTGTATATAATATATAGTGTAGGGGAATGCCAAAATTGAAATATATTAGTGAAAAAATGACAAAATTGATTGTTAGGATACTGGATGCAGTTAGTATTGAGAATCTTCATGTGTTTGAGTTGAAGTCGGTAGGCTGGTGCTTCTCGAGCCGCTGGAGAATTCTATATATGGAGTTTGAGTTCTCCAGGGGCCTTCTACTCTTGGCCAGTGCAGGACAATTGTACCAGAGTTTAGGTCCCTCTAACCGACAGAAATTTATATATATATATATAAAAAAAGATAGAAGGTCGCCTCCCCTGTAGCAGCACTGCCTTTGCGGTTGTGACTGGAAAAAGATGTGCTTTTGCTTATGAGTCGCAACAACTTCTTGGTGTAACTCATGATTTAAGTTAATGGTCGAAATTGAGCTCAAATACCTTTCAACCCAAATGCTCATTGTAGATTTCCAGACGAATCTTAAGGTCTTCACGGTTTCGTCATTTATGTTAGGTTTGGGAGGACATGTCTACCGTACAAACGATATTGCGATTGCAGTTAAATTTTAGGTCGATTTTCTTCGAGTCAAATTGAAGTAAATGAAATATTTTACTATTTGGTATCCCACACGCAATCTATGGCATCAGAGTCCTGTTTATATTGTTTAGAAGTTGCTGATCATTAAAATGGTGGTTAGTTTCATCACGGTTGTTATTGAAGGAGGCTTTTTCTTACTAGACTTGTTATCGATCAGTATACTTTGTTGTATGCATGGGTAACTATCAACCTATGTGAAAAGGGGACAGAAAGTTATTTGGTATGGAACCAAACAGGTAGTACTGACATCCACCTATACCCTTCCAATACCTCGTGTATTTTTAGCACCATTTCGAGGAAAAGTACCTTCTTATTGAAACTAGATTTAATAATCATATTGCTTGATAATGAGGTATTTCAACTCTAGTGTGAATTTATGCCGCAGAAGTTTACTCTTTGACAGTGGTTTGCAATTGTAACGTTAACATACCCAATGGGATGGAGACCATTACTTTGAACAATGTTCTCTCTCAAAAGGAAAGAGCTCATTCGCGTAGCAGAAACATTTAGCATATGACTAATACACCCAAAACCAAAGGAGATCGAAAAACCATGTATAATCAGACTAAACTAACTGTCATGTAACTGTACTGAGAAAGTGAAGCATCGCCGAACTCTAGACGAGGTTCGGTAGGCATATCGAGACCCCGACTTTAGATGGAGGAGTGATTAATTAATAATTTGAGTATCAATATAGAGAATTTCATTAGATTCCAAATTGGAATAATGAATTGCTTACCGTATCCTTTTAGTAATAGGAAACATGTCTTGGAGCTATATGTGTATCATTACATGACATCTCCCTTAGTTGCTCCACAAATCATCACTCTCTCTCTCTCTAAATATGACAAAGCAACAAGCGGTTATCTTTATGGAATGCACAAGAATTGAACCTGAGTTAGTGTTGGATCATTCGGGTCATTCACTTGTAGTTTTCCTCAACTTCGGGTGCGGCACCATTTTTTCTGATATTCAATTAGTAAAAAAGATATCTGTCACGATTTCTGAAAGGTACGGAACATGACTCTTAGTTCAGGAGAATTTTAATGATCTATCAACTATCATTTTATCGGAACTAGTGCATTCTCTTCAACCCCAAGAGCAGAGAAGACTAATGAGAGAAGAAGGAATAGTTGAAAGAGTTTTGTTTACACCACGTTTCAAAAGGAAAGAGGAAGAATCTCAAATGTAGAAGCATAATCATGAAGAAAGCGAATATTAGCATAGAGAGAAATCTTTTTGCTCCAATTGCAAAAAATTCGGTCATTTGTCAAAAACTTGTAGAAAGCAAGAAAATAAAGAAATTGTCAATCAAGTCAAAACAAATGAAAATAAAGAAGACAATCTTTTTTTTATTAATGAGACGGTCATTAACATTGTTGAATAGTGAAAAGGACATCGTTCAAATTGGAGAGAATGATTTCAATATATTGTTGAATGGTGAGATGGACATCATTCAACATGGAGAAAATCCATGAATCTCAATCAATAATATGTGGATCGAGAATCAACAACCTATGATGAGAGGAGGAGTGTTAAATTATTGCTCAAATCCTACTATCATACCCCTTAACTTGTCAACAAAAGTCATATACCACCGCCAACTTACAAAAGGATCATTTACTCTCCTCAACTTAGCTCTCACAATGTCACCTGTCAACATCTGATTGGTTTGATTTTTTCAAAGATGCTACTTTCTGATTTTTTTTCTCTACCAGAAGTTGACAGATGGCATTAGGGGGGAAAACTGGTGTATTTTGCCAAGTCATGGGGTTGATTTGAACTTTTAAAAGTTCAGATGACATCCGGTTTTTATTGTCAAGTCAATGGGGTGTTAAATGTATTTGATACTTAGCTTTGACTAATTCCTTGCCTTAGTGAATGATTTCTTTTTCAAGTTGTTTTGATCTAGATAATATCCTCCGGTAAAACTATTAAACAGTTGATTATTTTTTTTATATAATGTATTGAGTTATTGTTTAATAAACACATTAGATTTCTAATTAACTGTTGGAAATATTAGAGATAATATTATTAGGGGTAAAATATATAAATCCTTATAAATAGAGAAAACGCAGTAAATAAAATGTTAGTAACTTGAATTACAAAATATGAAACTGTGAATATAAAAGTATTCGAATTAAATAATAAATATAAAATAATAAAATATGTACTAAATTAATCTTTTACTTGATAAGATTCGAGTCGATTTTTTTAAGACAGATTTTTCCCGTATATGGCAAATCGCCTCCCAAAAATAACAACAGACGTAAGGCGAACTCAACTGAATGTAAATGCTATCATCAAAGGACAAGAATCTAAAAACCTAAGGATTAGAGCTTGATTAAACATAAAAATCAAGAATATTGAAAACTTGAAGTTCTTTCTAATGAACACTCTTTTTCTCATATTTTTATTCTTTACGCATTAAGCTCTTATATATGCGAAGTGTTAGAGACAAAAAGAAAGTTTAACTAAAATCCATATTAGCTAAAGAAAGTCATGTGGAGAAGTAGGAATTTTATTTTAAACAATTGAAAATAATTTAATAATCCTTCGCATATAATAAAATTGAAGATAAATATTTAACATGGTGATAGCATTGTATAATTAGTATTTGCATATGATTAGCGGATTATAATTCTTGACCTTTCCCTGTGAAAACATATTTACTTCACTGTGTGACTAGTAGACGCTTGAACTATTCAAGCGTTTGAGTAAATGATGATATACCTCATACAAATACTAATTCTATCTAAGTTTTGATTCTCATGATTATGTTCATATGGTTATGAACATTTCCTGGTTCTATAATTAAGCCTCATTAGTCTCTTTTGAAGTGACACTACTTCACTTATATAGCTGATCTCTTTTGCTCAAAACTTTGATGTACAAAAAATCATTAAAAGAACATTGCTTACCCTTAAGTCATTGTTTACATCATAGGAATGGATACAGGGTTACCCTCATTGTGACCTCACAAGGTCTATTCAATTAGGTTGTCCATTGAACCAAGACATTGGGATCTCCAGTCAAATATGATCGTGTTTTCCTTCACATAACGCCTTAATTATTCATGGGGTTTAGTACAATTCTTTTTTATGTCTTTTCAACTTGATTTTTATTTAACCATTTGATTAGCGGATTTGCTAAGTTATCATTTGATCCTACAAAATAGAGATAACTCTTGTTGAGATTGGTTGTTTAACGATATTATATCGACAAAGCATGTGCCTTGACTTACCATTACACATAGCATTTTGTGCTCTTTTAGTTGCTGTTTGGTTATCACATATTCTGGGCGCAGGCCATTCATGAATATCCTCTAAGAAGTTACATAATCATTCAGCTTCTTCTCATGTTTTATCCAAACGACAAACTCAGCTTCCATTGTGGAACGAGTTATAATCATTTGACTTGATTATTCTTTTAGTTTCATTTTCTAGAAGAAAAAAGTTTTATTTATTGATAATTGTGTGGAGAAGAATGTTTTTACTTTGAACTGAACGTGATTATAAAGGTGAATGAAATTGAGTAGAGTGAATGAAAATTTTTGGTTATAGAGAATGTAAGTGCTATATATGAAAGTTGAATTTGTGAATTAGCATCATGCATGTTATCTCATGTTATTGACTTGTGACCGTTCCTTGGTTGTAACTATATATTATATCATCATTCTCGAAATTCAAACGCCCATATCTCACTGTATTTTGTCTGCAAATCATCTCGGCTTTGATCAGCTGGCAATTTGGATATGAGGGATTAAGAGGACTATAACATCTTGCATAAGAGTGGTCCTTTAAGATTCCTCTAAAATTGTGTTGCTCCAAATATCCAGTTGTTAAAATTGGTATTAATGTTCTGTTATTTCTTTTCAATTTTAATTTCTAAAATTTGTCTTCTCCTAAGGAATCAACTATGAAGCATGTGAAACTGGGCCAACATATGATAAGACTGCAATTTAAAGTATAGCGATAATATTAATAATTCATAATTTACATAAATGACGAATATTCTTTTTCATTATTTATTTTGCACTATTGCAACTATTTAGTTTTTTCTTTAGTCATTTGGTTCATATCATATATGGTCAAGTTAGAGAAAAAGACAATGCAAAAGAAATATTCAATTTTTGGATTTGTATGATATCTTTTCAGTTCAATCCAAAATGTTAATGTGTGTGTGTATATATATATATATATATATATACACACACACACTCCATCACCTTTGGATTCATCTATCTAGAAACTAAGGATTTTATTATTATTGAGGCCTTTACCGTTCCATAAATAACTTTTTTAAAATATAAAATACAGTTAAAACTTTTGTTAAATAAGCATAATAAAACACATGAAATTACATTTCGGTACTGCTGAAAAGAGAAAGGTAACTGTTGAAATGGAACCAAGTAACCACTTAATTTTAACTTCCTTTTAAAACTTTCTTCAAAAAAAAAAAAAAAATCCTTTTAAAAGACGAAAATAATGAGTTTTGACAAATACCTTCGTTTAACTGTCAATGACTTGTAAATTTTATTTCCGAACACCCAAATATTTTAAGAAGTCATTAAGGTGAAACAACTCATTTTCTCAATAAAAAAGGTTACCGCTATACAATTAAATTTTGATGTTGACCTATGCATCATGCATGTGTATGCTACGTAAAAATCCAAATAATAATGACAAAAAACACAAATTATTGCAAGATAAAGAAGGGAGAAAATGAATGAGATGTACATGCATATATATCTTTACAAAATTTGTATATACATTAGATTTCTTTTAGGGTAGGCTTCATTCTAGTCCTTGCATTTGTTATTCACAATATCTCGTCTTATAATGTTTTGCATCCCGGTCGAGAAGATAAACCGACTTTGTGGCGAATTACGGATTTCGAAAATGATCTATCAACCCTTTATCCATCGTTGCAAGCATAGTCATACATTCTGGCATAGAAGAAACATATGTTAGTCACAAAACTAATCTAATGACAAAAATAAGTCTAATTGATGTAACATATTTTTACCTAGCGTCTAATTCTTTTCGATATTATCAAGTTGATGAATCAAATACAACCTATATGTAGAACTTCTTTCAAATACCGGATATCTATCCAAAAGTTCTCGTTACTCAACGAACAAACCGACATCAGAAAACTATTAAATAACATCATATATTTATATATACATACATATATGTGTGTGTATGTATGCATATTTATATATACCTGCATTCTTTATAAGGTGCTGTAGTGAATCAAATGGAAGTAACCTTGGATCGAGAGTTCTGTCGAAATTTCCAAATTCTGGCCGTTGTTTGAGCAATGGCGAACACACTAAAGAACGAGAAATTTCGTCGTCGGCTGAAAGCAACACTCTTTTCATCCACGAAACAGTAAAGAGGCATGATTGTGCCAAATTTGGAATGCCATTCGCAATGGCATTTGAAAGAGCATCAAGAAATCTTTTGCTGCCAGTGTTAAGCAAAACAATCGCGGCTTTTCTTCTCCAATCTTCCATTTCCTTTTCCTCTTCGTTCTATGCAAAGAACATTCGGAAAAACTAATCAACGAAACAAAACCTAAAAACATATAGGGAACATTTCAGTTCTTGCTCACAAAGCCGTATATATTTATTTTACCAACTCTTGCAAAAACAAATCTTCTGACTGCGAAAAATGTCCGCCTAACGTCGAGAGAGCTCGAGCTAGTTCCTCTTGGATTCTTGAATTGGATATTCCGGAATCTAAGCTTTCTATAATCACCTCTATTGCATCTTCTCTGTATAGGCTGGACTTGAAAGGATCTCCCTGTAACATTTTCAGTGTTTTTTTTTTTGGAGAAACATTTTCAGTATTTCAATGTTACTCTTAAAATTCGATTCGTAAGAAAACCAGTGTTTTTGCGAGAGAATTTGCAACAGAAATTTCCGTTCAAAAGGTATATTAATTATTCCAACGGAATGAATCAGATATAAAATCCAGAAATCTAACCAAAAGATCAAGCTGTAATAGAATAGCTGCAACGAGCGGGCGTTCTTCAGGTAAAGCTCTTTGAAGATAGACTAGAAATATGTGCATTGTACTCAAACCGCTCCATCCTTGGTTGAGTTCGATAAGGAACTTCGTGATATGTGTTCTTCTACAAACATTTCGATCCGTTATTCTCGACATACTTTAACTTTAACATCTACAAGAACAAAAGACGAGTACCATTCTTTTTACCTGTTTATACAGAGTAGCTCGGTTAGAAAATCGAACACAAAATTAGTAGATTTCCTCTTGATTCCAAGACCAACAAGCTCGAGAATCGAAGTCTTGTTTACATTTTCCACCAAGTACTTCCCGCAGTTTCTACTGGCTTGAACACAACAACACATCAACATAACAGCGTTGCTTCTCTCTTCAATATCGCCTTTTTCCAAAACCATTAACAAAAGGCTCAACCCACCAAGTGACACAGCATGACTCGCGTTTTCCAAGTTGCGATCTTCGTTAAAACCGGTTAAAAGTTGGTCTAGTAAGTACATTGCCGCCTTTTGAGGCATACATTGGTCTCCAAACTCGAGAACTCGAAGGGCTAGAGCGACCCATTCGATTGATATCATTTGTTTTGCCTTTGGTTTTAACTTATAAAGCAGAACAGCAGCTTTAAGAAACATACTGCTACTCCTTAGTAGTCTCTCGAAAATTTCAAGCTGGGGATCAGCGTTCAGTACTACCAATCTGTTTGCTTCATTTCTCGATACAAACTCAGCGAGAAACGAAACCCCTAACTCGAGAACTTCTTCATCATATGAAGCAAACAAAACTTCAAGTATTCCTTCTAGTACTGGCGCTTTCGATAGAGCGTTTTCGATAAGAGGATTGCCATTCGAGTCGATCCAAGCTTTGGCAATCAAACGAATGGAAATCTCACAATCTGTTATATTATCGGAAGAACTAATTGTATGAATCGCTCGAGCTAAATCACTCAAAGGCAAATCATAATTCTTACTTCTAACTATTTTTCCTTTTACGAGACATTCTGATACTACACTTTGGCAAGAAAACAAACCGAAATAATCTACAGATTTCGATCCCTTTCTCGAACTTGTATAATCTTGAGAAGATGATCTTCTATGACTCCTTCTTGCCTTATCCTGTCCAAATTTCCGAAAAGGCGAAAACTTCATTACCATATCAGCAAAACAGAAACAAATTTAATCATTTTTACTCACAGCAACATAATTAACACTCTTGTATCCATCTTCTTGTATCCAAAAATCCCTTTTCGGTTTATCAAAATCTATTGAATGATTCTCTGGAGTTGGACCGAAAACAGCGAGGTACCTGTGACAAACAATCAAGAACAAGCTTAAGCTTCTTTATTGCAAAATTCAGCAGAAATGGGACCTTTAGGATCTGAAAACTTACAGATTCCTGTCTGTGGAAGAACGCGAAGAAGTGAAAGAATCTGATGAAATCCTTCTAGAAGGCACGAACCCGGGTTTTGAAGGCAAAGGAATATGAGGAACAGGAGGAACTTTTCCTCCAATTTTAAGCCATTCTTTATAATACAAAGCAAACTGAATAGTACCAATGTCAAGGCTGCCATCGTAGGCCTTATTTAAAGCATTCAAACTCTTATTCGGGATTGAAATTTCATTGTGATGCCAAATCTTGAGATGAAGAAGATGAGGAAGAAACAAATGCTCCCAAAGATCAGGAAGCAAATGGGTTCTTGCTAAAAATGGCGAATCTTCGAAAACCCGAAGCAGATACCTTGCTGAGATTCTGTCATTTTTCTGCAACTTGTAAACTACTGACAAATACAGATGAGCACAAGCTGAGATATGGGAAATTAGAACTCCACAAGCTAAGGCCTTTTTCGATTTTTTCGAATTCAAATTAGCAACAAAGCTGAATAATTGAACTGAATTCTTCAATGATCTCAGTTCTTTCTTTGAATCTGAATCTTCAACGAATTTCTCAATGCATTCAATCCCTGATTCAAACTCAGCAAAAACCCTATCATCAGAATCATCAAAATCCTTCTTTTTTGTATCCAAACAATCTCGGCATTTGTTTCGAATCATTCCCCGGAAAGTTGAATCCTTTCCATATCTTCCGATGTACCCACTAAGAATTGCAATCAAAGCTTTCACAGCAGATTCATCAATGGTGATATCGCCGGATTCTGACGCCGAGTTGAATCTTTCCGACGAAATTAC
>CAOJBI014119360.1:0-10130 GCA_948277035.1 Euphorbia corollata
AAAAACAAAATCCTGCTCAAAGTGACTAACCAATACTAATGTTAACGTGAATCAAAATCCAAAATTATAAAATTAACGTTAATTAAAATTTAAAATAAAAATGTAACATATAACAAGGTTTGAACCGGAACCGGGTCAAAACCTATCAAAACCTTGTCCAAACCGGAACCGGCGGTTACGAACTGAAACTGGAACCGGCGGTTCCACCCTATATAAGGTTTAGGTTTAGGTTCATGAAAACTACGAACCGGAACCGGCGATTCTGAAACAGGAACCGACGGTTCCGGAACCGTGGCCATGTCTAAGTGAATGTGTAGCAGAAACTAATGACGGGGCTACCACTTTGCATAACTCCTTAAAGGGAAACACTAGTTCATCAAAGACAACGTGATGTGAGATGAAGATTTTATTGGACAATGGATCAAAACAACGATACCCTTTATGAAGATTGCTATAACCTAGAAAAAAACACTTGCGAGATCTATAATATCTAACTCGTTCAAAGTACAAGGGCGTAACCATGGATAACACAAACAATTGAAGACATGAAATGACAAGTAATTAAGCTCATGCTGAAACAATGTAAAATACAGAGACGAATCAGGATTATTTGACAATGGCATTCTATTAATTAAGAAAACAGCTGCGTCAAAGGCATAAGCCCATAATTTCATTGAAATATGAGGATGATTTAATGAAGATAAGCCTGTTTTAACAATGTGTCGATGCTTACGTTTGACAGAATCATTTTGTTCTGAGGTGCAAGGACAAGACATCCTATACATAATACCATTTGAACAAAGACAAGGTTTCATAGCAATAAATTCACCCCCTCCCCCATTAGATTGAAATATTTTGATAGAGCGTTCAAAGAATTTCTCAACTATGGTTCGAAATTGGATAAACACATTCAACACATCAGATTTATGACGTAAGAAATAAATCCAGAAGTAAGAACTGAAAGCATCATAAACTACCACATAAATATAAATATCCTTCATGAGAAGCAATAGAGAATGGTCCCCAAACATCAAAACATATCAAATCTAATGGTTTAGACACAACTGAATCAGATAACGAAAAAGGAAGCCTATGACTCTTACCGACTGCACAACTAGAAGATAAAGTAGATGCAATATTTATTGGACTCAAAATCAATATCATGATGATGAAGAAGATGTTTGACCACTGGAAGTTCCGGATGGATGAGTCTATCATGCCACGTAGATAGCGAAGTGAAATGACAACGAACCAAATTCCCAACACAAGATGGAAAAGAATACAAGCAATTCTTACTTGGTCCATGAAGGATAACTTGTTTCGAGTTGAGGTCCTTCACAAAGAAAAACTTGTTAAAAAATTCCACAGAGATATCACTTGATGTAGTTAAAGCATTAACTAATATCAGATTGGCATTCGATTCAAGAACATGTAATACATTCGATAACTAACATTTTAAATATAAAGGAAGAGCCATTACCTAGGTGAACCTCTCAGGTCTAGAGTACTCGGAATGTAGGTTGAGGTGTCCCAAGTCGGAGGTTATGTGATGTGTCGCCCATGTATCAAAAATCCAGTTGATGTTGTTTATGGGTTTGACTGTGGTATGATGTAAGGATAGTGTGGTAGAGTGGCGTGGGTTATGGACTCGAGGAGTAGAGCATTTCTTAGACATGTGGCCAAAACCTTGGTAATTATGGCATTTGAAGGTAGTGATGTCAATTAGGGTTGAGTAGGGGCTGTAATTGGATCCTGATCCATGCGGTCCATTCCTCGAAAAAGAGTGACGACGAGGCTGCTGACTAGAAGAATTCTACTGATATTGAGAGCAACCATGACCTCGATCGCGACTTCCACTATGAGGCTGTCTCGAAGGGTAATGAGTTGTTGGGTTATTGATATCATAATGGATTGAATTTTCACGCTTATAATGTCCTTCCTCGATGAGTAAGATGCTAAATAAATCATCATAGGAGACCGCACGAAATCCAAAAGTGCGACATACATCCCTTAGAGAACCGCGCAGGCCATCTAGAATGTTATCGACTGAATCCTCCTTTAAAATAGGATTTTGTAACGAAGCTAACCTATCAGACAAAAGCTTCGCACATTGGATATACTTATATATGCTTTCAAATTCCAATTTAATTAGAGAGTGCAGTTATTGCTTTAGTTCTCAAATTTGTGCCTTTGAGCTTGAGGCGTAAGCTTGTTCCAATTTCAACCAGCATTGTCGAGTCGTTTTGACTCCAATTATCTTAAGCAAAATTGAATTAAAGAGTTGGGAGAGCACCTATTGGTCTTAATAGAACCAATTTTGGTAAGCCGGATTCGATTCACCAGTCAATAAAGTAGCCGCTGGAATCGGAGTTGAGCCATCTATGTGAGATAAAAGTTTGCAGCCGACAATCATGGGGGTCATTAAGGTCTTCCATAAAAACGTAGTTGGTGGAGTCAAGCTTGATCGACAATTGATAAGAGAACAATGGAAAGGTGGGAGCTGCTGGTTCAGTTGATTCAACCAATGTAGATATGGCTTTCGAATTGCCACTGGAAGTTATGGTTGCCTATGCGACGATGAGGAAATCAAATCGATCAGTGGTGAGGAATTGAAGATGGCAGCTAGGGCTGTAAGCCTTTGGTGTCTGATACCATGTTAGGGAAATTCTACTCACTTAAATAATGAGTCTTTTGTGTGCGTGTGTGTATTGGTAAAGATGCTAATCACAAGTAAACCCTTGTACAACACATACGTAATATACATATAACATATACATAATATTTACACACTAACATCAGTCAGTGCATGCATGCACTGAAACTTGCCCATTATTAATCCCATAAAAACATGGTGAAGTTTATGAAATAAGAAAAAGAATAAAGAGATCGGAGAAATACACAGAAGTATAGAAGGGAAAGACTTGCATTTGAGAGCAAAGGGGATCAAAGACGAGACTTGGAAGAGAAGTGGTGATGGGCGGCGACGGCAAGAGACATTGAGGATATGAACGAGAACGGCAAAATTGGGTAAAGAATCAGATGAAATTGAGTTATTTAGGTTTTGTGAAATTTGGTTTGACAACCATTGTGAAAAGAAAATCAAGACAGTGAAAGCTTTGTACAATTTTAGATTTGTTTGGGCAAGATAACCAAAAACTATTGATTCAAATGTTGTAAATACATAAAAAGCTCATGAAGTTTTAATCTCAAGCCCAACCCGGTTAACCTATTTATTGATGGTGACTAAATTGGGCCTGGAAGCATGACTAGAGCCAGCCCAGCCCTACCTATTGGGGTATTGTAAGGTACCTATAGAACTTTAAATCTACTAGGTTACAATCATATGGTTGGAACCATAATAAACCTTTTTTTTTAAATGTAATCGCCACCTAAACTTGCTTACTAAGCACAATACATCGTCAACCCATGAATTTGCCTTAAATCATATACTACCCCCTAAACTTTGAAAATAAATCTGTTATTTTTTCAACTTATAAAAGTGCATCACTTTACCCCTGGACGTCACATGTCAACTTCTGGTTGATATGACTTTCAAAATTCTTCATTTTATTAATTTCTCTTTTTCCAACAAGAAGTTGACATTCCAAGTTCAAGGACAAAATGCACTTTTTGCGAGTTGAAAAATGTGAAAATAACTTTTTCAAAGTTGAAGGAATAGTATGCAATTCAGAACAAGTTCAAGAAGCTGATAATAACCTAATATATTCTACATTTGTATTTGTCATTAAAATAAGAAACCAAAACGAAGAATCCTACAGCAAACGGGCATATATGTTGGCCTTAGGCAAATTATCACTAAAACCACCAAGCAACAAAAACCAATATTTTATACATGACAGCATAACACTATAAAAGAGCATTTGACATTCACACACACCGAAACCGCTGGGTCAAGAAGGTAATAAACCAGGGTGAGCACTCATGTGTCCAGTGAAAGCCTTGTCTCTATCATGTAAGAGCTTACCAAGTAGAGCCTGATAATCATTAATATCAGGAGCTATACGAGTACATCAAACGATTGATTTTGGCGTGTATGGAAGGATAAGCGGCGTAATCATTACATTTCCACATTTTAAGTTTGTGTTTTCAGGTCAGACTCAAGGCACACTTTAGGATCGCAATTTGGCAAAGTTATCAATACAGACTAAGAAACTGAAATTGTATGTTCAACATGCATTGTTACGTTTGTATAAATGGTGGTTTCTTAGCTCTGCTATAGCGTGATAAATAATAGCATTAAATACAACACATAGAAGTTGGTAAAGAAGTTACTGTGACTCTGCCTTGCATAATTTATCAGTGCATCGACAAACAGGCCTACCAGACGCTTCCCAGCCATTGAAGCCTCGTTCCAAAACCATAATGTTTTTAATTCCGGTGTCTTCCTTCATTTCATCAAGATAATTGGCTAGCCTTCGTGCACAAGTTGGGCCTCGGACCTAATAAACCATGTTCACTAAGTTAACAAATAACTGAAGCTTCTGATGTAAACAAAAAAAAAAACATTACAAAGATTTGCAGGAAACTATTTCATATACGTAAAATACTTTGCTCTATAGAGAAAGTCAAATTTATGAATAAGCTTAATGCTATGAAACGAGGAGGCAATAAGAATCAGAAATAAGCATGCCTTCCCTGATTGGAAAGAATGCACATGTAAAAGAAAATTTAAGAAATTTTGACATCAAGAGCAAACAATTAGTTAGCCGATATAATTTAAATTCAAATGGCAATGGAATTTGCTTAATACATTTACGAAAACAGAGATAAATCCATGCCAAAAGTTTTAGATTTCGCTTCCTGGGACATTTTTCGAAATGGCAGCCTAGATGATCCATATGAAGTTTTCGTTCTGAACAATTTGTTCATGCCGATGATAAATATTACTGATCAAATTTGAGGTTAAACTGAGAGGCTAAATCGTTGCTATAAACTTGCGAAGCTCAACCATATTTTCACTAATTCTAACTAAACATGTCATTTCTTTTCTCTAACAGCCTATTCAATTCCACTTTGTACACTTTCTTTGTAAAATCATTGTACAAGAGAATGAGTGAATTTTGACAATTAGAAACATAACAAGAATCATTTCAACTGCCTCTTTAATCCTCAAAAAAGAATTATTTCAACTGCCTATCCAACCATAGCCACGCATCTTAATCTAATCGGGTTCGAGTCTCAGACACAAACTCGAATGAGAACACAAGCTATTAGCATTAGGTAAATTAATCTTCACCATCAGATTCAAATAAACAATGCTACTCTTATTTTCAGGCTCAACTTTGACAAAAGAAAAATCAATGCCATCACAATAAAGCTCAACTAAATATATCCTGGAACTTGACCCCTTCTGGAAATTGGTCAACAAAATCTGCTTGTTCTCTCCTAGTGGCAAACATAGAGGGACCTGTTCACCCTATGTTGAGCCTAATTCGGAAGCTAAAATTGCCACATCATGTCCAATTCCATACCTGTCTTGCAGCGCAGGAAAAGCTCCTTACAAACGAAGAACTTAACTGTAGGGACATGATAGATCACTTGATCTGTGCTTCCTGCAGTGCAGCTTTAGAATCGGCAATTCACATTTTTCAGGACTGCATTTATAGTAGGGACTTTTGGGGGAATATAAGTGTTACTAACCTTCTGCCTAACTTCTTCAATGCTCAAGGGAGTTAATGGTGGGCACTCAATATCAAATGCAAGAATGACGATATTTGGGGTTATCCAAGGCACCTAATCTTTTGTATTGTTTGCTGGTGCTTCTAGAAATGGAGGAATTTGCAGGTTTTCCAAAATGGGAGAACACTCCCGTAGACAAGTATGCTGCAAGTATCATTGATGATTATAAGCTTTTCTTGTCTCCTTCCTACCTTTTGCAACCACAAGGAATAAAAGAGATCTTGAGCTGGATAAAACCTCATGGGGATTGGTTTAAATTGAATTTCGGTGGTTCTTGTAACCATCTAACAAGTTCTATTGGGCTTGGCGGTTTAATCAGGGACTGTAATGTTTGGCAAGCCAGATTCACACATAACATAGGCAAGGGGCACGCTTTTCTTGCTGAAGCTTGGGTGGCGCTTTCCGGTCTTCAAGTTTCAGTGGCTAGGGCATTTCCCGTATTATCCTTGAATCTGATTTGGCTCAATTGGTGAACATCCTAACCAATCCGCGAAGGCTTACACCAAATCATCTGCTTAGTAATATTGTGAACTGCATCCTGCAGATCCTAGACTCGTTGTCCCTGTTCCAAGTTACTCATTGTTTCCGTGAAGCAAATGCATGTGTAGATTTGCTGGCTAATCTGGCTCATTTTCCTATCGGAATCGAAGTCTGGGAGACCCCTCCTGTGTCAATTCAACACCAGCTCTATTTGGACTACTGCAGATGTGCTGTTCCTAGGAGATGTCCAGCTTTCGTGGCATCTTAATTCTGTTTGTTTCTTCCTGGTTTTGGATTGCTTTTTAATTCCCTTGTTACCCAAAAAAAAAAAAACTAAATATATATATATATACTACATTCCTTGATTCCCTAAATTCGATGGAAAAGATAGATTCAACTTCAGTTGACCCAGAATAATTAACATCAAATTGAAATTTAAATATAAAAGAATAGAAACAGAGAAAGGATTAGTAATACAGAAACCTGGCTCAAAGCGCAATGAAAAACAAGGGTATCTTTCCCTTTGACTTGCTGGATGAGATTAGATATCCTATCAGAAAAGGAATCACTGGGGAAATGCAAAGACCCTGCTATATGCCCGTCATAACTCCTCTCATCATCCCTGCCATAACAAAAACACAGACAATCGATTTCAGATCAGATTTCGACCCAAAATTAACCTAAAATTCAATCAAAATAATCAAATTAAATGTGCGAATCGCAACCTAACATCGATAACGGCGAGATTAGGACGGGGCTTGAGGTTGAGAAGCTCAGAACCAGTTATGTAGGAGATGCTGCGAGACATCATCACTCTTTCGTGTTCTTTGTGGATAGATTGACGCACACCTGAAACGACAATATAATACAATAATCCCCAAATCCTAAGGTTTGTCGTTTGAATCAAATTAAAAAATAAAATGAAAATATACAAATAACTAAATGGTCTAACAAGAGATAAACTCTTTGAATTTGAACATCAGATCAAATCTCATGCGTTAAGAGTTAAGACATATCTCCCACTTCCATTCGTTGAAATTCAAGTCGTATATATATATTTTTTTTTCAAATTTCAAAAAAGTATTATTTCGGTCGTTTTCAAAATAGGATCTGAGCATTTTTTTAAAGAGAACATGTAGTTTCAAATTTTTTACAAAAAATGATATGTGGTTTCAAAATAATGATGTTACATTGAATATTTTAAACAATTCAAAATTCTAATAATTTAATCTTATTATTTTAAAATTATTCGTCATTATTTGAGTAATTTTTGGATTTTTTTTATGATTTTTTAAAATTTATTATCATAATTTAATTAAAAAAATAGTTACACTATTCAAAAAACTACAAAATTTATCAGTAACGCGTGTTGTATTTTTACCATCATGCAAAAATTCAGATAAAAGCGAACAAGATTACCCATTTTCATGACATTATTTAATATTAAGAATCCTCTATTTGTAAATTTTTTGAAACCACAAACCCTATTTTGCAAAAAAAAAAAAAATTCCTCGGACCCCATTTTAAAAATGAGCGAAAACACATGGTACTTTTTCGAAGTTTACCCTTTTTTTTTCTTACCGGGTTTTTCAAAAAATAAGTCATGGATATTGATAAAAAAATTGACTATTTCCTAAACTATTTTAGAAATATACCTTGATTCACGTATTCATCCAATATTTATTTAATATTTATAAATTTGACTCCCTCAAGTTGAAAAATATTTTAAAAATGTTTTTTTTTTATAAAACTTTATCTATTGTGATATATTTTTTTAAAAACTTTTCGAAATTTGCTATCAATATGTTAGAAACATAGTAGAAAACTATTAGAAATATATATTGATAGACTTTTACGAAATCTTAGAACATCAAACATATTGATGGATATCAGTTAGATTTCTATTAGATTCTTTATAATTTTATGACAAAACCATTTTTATACATTTTTATAGATATTAAAAACTTATTCAAACTATTTAATACTTTTTACTAGGTTTTGAATAATGTTATAACATATTGTGTTTATTAGACAAATAATTTTACATTAACTTTACATGTAGAATTCAGTTTTGATTATTTTATATCCTTATAATGCTATGATAAATCCACTTTTATGCATTTTTTTAGATGTTTTGGACTCATTTGAGCTACTTACTAACCTTTTATTAAGTTTCTAATAGATTTCTAACATATTTGTATTTTAGGACAAATGTTTGTATTTATCTTACATGTATGGTAAAAACATAGTAGAAACCTGCTGAAAAAATTAAGACATAAATACAATGTTTTTAATAGACTTTTGATAGATTGAACAAATTTCTAATAAAATATAAGATTTTTAACAGTTTTATCTAACGTTTCTAAAATATTGGTAGTAGATATCGAATAATTGAAAAAAATTGAAAAAAATATATCACAATGGATGACGTTTCAAAGATAAAAAAAGGCAATTAAAATATTTTAAAACGGCATGTAAAAAAAAGAACGGGGTGAACGACAATTGCAAAAAAAAAAAACATGTTTATCATGCGCACATGATGAAGAAAGTGGGTGGAACGTGATAATGGAAATAAGTTTGTGAAAATGAACTGATACATAATTTAGTAAACTTTAGCCCAAATTAGATTATGAAAACATGACTTTTGTGTAACTAGTCCTTGAGGCTATGCCAATCCAAAATTTCGGAAAGCTATCAATCAAAAATACAAATTTTGTTTCCACGTGGAAAACCCGAATATCATCTTTAAAATCTCAATCTCGATCCTCATTCCAAAACCATTATGATTATTTTCCCGTCGATCTCATTTTGTTCAATCCGACACCAATTCTAATCATCATCCTCAACCTTACCGTCCTTGTGGCTTCGCTGCCACTACAACTACTACAGCCACCACCTTTAACACCTATTCTTCAATAGATCCACCAACGTCGTCTGTGTTTCACTTATTACCATAAGTTTGTGGATTGAATTGAGTTTTCGATCATTGATTTAGATTTTTTTTAATAGAATTGAGTTTGCCATCATCGATTTCAGTTTGTTGAGAGGATATATAATCACAATATTTATCTTTTGTCGATTGAATTGGATTGTGGTTTAAACTAGTATTCTATTCTTCTAGTGTCCTTCACCATGATTCGGTGTCACGATATTAGAATTTGATTTTTCTCCTTTGTTCTTCGTTGTGATTGTCTCCTTCCTTCGTTGTGGGCATTAGTTTACCCATTTTATTGATTATAAAAATGTTTCAGAAGTTTTCACGTAAATTTATTTAAAAATTTATCTTTTATTTCTTAAATCCAAAATATAATTTTATCAAGAATTTTTTTTTAATTCAAATTTCCCATAAATCGAAGTTAAGATAAAATAAAGTTAATACCTTATTTTATTTGAAAAGAGTCGCCTCCCGGTTGAGTTACATGGGGAATTGTGGTGTACTGATCCTCGATGAGATATTTATACCCAAAAGTAGAGATTTTGAGTTCGGATATAATAGATACTAATTTTTTTCAAAAAATTGAGAATTATGACTCAAATGATAATTTTGACATTCCGACGGCTTAATAAAATAACAAATTGTAATAGAAAATCGGGTAGAATAACATCGCTACTTGGGATTTCCCATAGTAACCCGGGCATTATTTCCCCTTATTTCGGGAATCCAGTCTTCACCTACGAACTCATTTAAACATCACTACAAGAAATTATGCATTTCATGACGCACCAAAATTGTCATGAAAAGTGTTTTTTTGTCACCGTTTATAATAGGTGACGAAAATTCATCGTAGCATGGTTCGTCACAGCATGTCCATGGTATTTTGTGATTATGACAGTTTTCCATTTCATCGTGAAAGTTTTGATTTTAGGTGACAATATAGCACATGTGTCACTACAATATTTTTTTCTATGACAATTATTCCGTCATGTTATTTATATTTTGTTGTCATTAT
>CAOJBI014120194.1:0-10806 GCA_948277035.1 Euphorbia corollata
CAAATGGAGCATGCCCATTTAAAGATATCATGGATTCAGCATCAAATCAAACAAAGAGATGGGTTTTTAACATATCCGCCTCCTCCTTATGTCAATACTTTCCACAAAGATTCAACCCATTCTTCAGGAACAAATATTAGCCCTGCTGTTCTTTTCATTATAGTGATTCTCGCAGTGCTGTTTTTCATATCTGGTTTGCTCCACTTGCTTGTGAGATTCCTAATTAAACACCCAGCTTCCTCTCAATCCCTTAGATTCCCTGACCTCTCTGGCCCAGATGCTCTTCAAAGGCAACTTCAGCAGCTTTTTCACCTCCATGATTCTGGTCTAGATCAGGCTTTTATAGATGCCCTTCCTGTTTTTCAGTACAGAGAAATTGTTGGCCTAAAAGAGCCATTTGACTGTGCTGTTTGTCTCTGCGAGTTCACTGAGAAAGACAAACTGAGATTACTTCCTATGTGTAGTCATGCTTTCCATATCAATTGCATAGATACTTGGTTACTATCCAACTCTTCTTGCCCTCTCTGCAGAGGGACCCTTTTCGCCCCGGGGTTTTCCATTGAAAACCCCATGTTTGATTTTGATGACACTAGAGAAGACGATGGGTGTATTACCAATGCAGAAAACAGGCCCCCTTCCAGTCAAAAAACAGTTGAAATTGAAGAAATAGCAACAACAGCAGTTGTTGACAAGGGGGTTTTACCAGTAAGACTTGGAAAATTTAAGAAGCTAAATGATGGAATTGAAAAAACAGATGTTGGAGAGACTAGTAGTAGCAATTTAGATGCAAGGAGATGTTTCTCAATGGGTTCATATCAGTATGTAGTTGGAGCTTCAGACCTCAGGGTTGCTCTATGTTCGGGCAGTGCTGGAACGGAACAGAGTGAGAATTTTGCCATTGATGTAGACTCAGAAGCAAAGAAGATTAGCAGTACAACAAAGCGTGAGAGTTTCTCTATTTCTAAAATCTGGCTTTGGTCTAAAAAGGGGAAGTTTTCAAGCTCCTCTGAAGCTCCTCAAATGGATATGCCAACTTCACTTAACTTAGATTTGCCATGGATAAAGAAAGCACAGGAAAAATGATGAGGTATTTTTGTTTTTGAAGTTGTAGCTGATCTTTGATCAATTAATCAAAGCATGTTACATTTGAAAGATAAATTCTTCTTGGGATGCCAATTCAACATATGGTTGATGTACTGCTTGTTGAGTATAAGAAATTTGATTGAATGAAAATCAAGTATCTGAGGGGACTTTTTGTTCTTGACAGAATAGAGTACATTTAGGTTACATTTTTACATCAAATGTGTCACAACAGATTGTTGTTCCGGGAGGACAATGATGTTCTGTAAAAGAAGGCATGATGTTGTTGATTAGGATTCGGAGCTTTTGAGGGTACTTGATTGTTTTCTGATTGTACAAGTTCCGCCTTGAAAGTTCAAGGCTATGATCTGTGAAACGTCTTTATCAGTGTTTTGGGTTGGTTGATTAGTGTTTGTTACTCTAAACAATTGTGTGAATTAGAAGGCAAATTAGCATATAACTTGAATTGTGAATTGAAAAGTCTAACCTCGTGATAAGCATTTCTCAAAACTCCACATATCAATTTTGTTGTTTGATATTTTTCTAGTTTCTACAACTTTTTATAAGCTAGTTTTACAAAAACTGTTACCAAGTGATTTTGTCAGTAAAAACACTTCAACTACTTAAAAGGGAAATTATAGCAAGGACCGGGTTTTGAGGATCCTCTTCCCGCATGAATGACAAGTGTCTCCAAAATCACTTTATCTCATTGTTTTATTTTTTTTAATAATTTTTTGGAACACTTGTTATTCATGCGGGAAGAGGGTCCTCAAGACCCGGTCCTTGCTATAATTTCTCCTTAAAATAAGTTATTTAGCAGTTAAAAATTACTACAACAGGAAAAGCCCTCGGTTCTAGGCTATGATCAAATACTTTTCCTTTTATTATCTTTTGAGTCACTATGTGTCTTTTTCTTTTAACCTCTCTCTTTTTATTTATGTAACCGGTTTGAGCCAATTTGGATTCAAATAAAAGCACATTTATTATCATATGAAAAGAAGAAAAAATTAACAATCATAATGCACAATTTTCCAAAAGATTAATTGTATCGAGGGAACCTTTTTTGTGGGATCCATGAAAGCACAATGACAGAATTTTTTTGATAACTTGTGATTCTGAAGGAGACCTTTCCTATTTTATATTCAAATACTGGCTGTATTGGTGATGTAAAGTGGGGTCATTCATTTCGTGTAACCCATGTGTTTATGGTGAATAAAACCCTTGTTATTAGTTAATCATAATTTCTTGTTTAAATTAAAGCTTCATTTATGTTTTATTCATTACAAATTTAATTATATGTTGATGTATTAAATTTGAACTCAATCTGATTCAATATAAAAGCCTATTTGATTCACGAAAGGAAATCAAGAAAGGGAAAAGAAAGGAAAAGAATAAGCATTGATTCCCAAATATGTTCGGCTACGGTGATGAAACGAAATAGAATTTTCTTTCTTTATTTCGTTGTTTGGTCTGAAGAGATTCAAAACTTAACCATAGCAATTTGTAAACTTCCAAATTAATTACAAATTTCAATCTAACAACTCTAAAAGACGAAACATGTTTGGTAAATTCATCGATCAAAAATTCCTGGAGTTAGATTTCTATTTGAACTTTTAAATTACAAATTAATTTTTACTTGGTTAGTGAAATGACACATTTAAGGGATGAGAAAAAAAGAATGACATGCACCTAAACAAAAGCCAAAATAAAGGGGGAAATGAAAACAATAGCCAAATTCTAATTGAAATCCTAAAGAATTTCCTAACTGAAATTCAAATGAATTTCATCTTTTTTGGGAAGAGCAACTTCTTTTCATTTTTTGAACACATATGAAGATGACGAACAAACACGTTGGACAAAATGGAGAGGACAAAGATGACTACGGCGACGGAGAAGATGGTGACAATGGCGGCAACAATGGAGTAATGAGGGTGGGTGCTGGTACTTAGTTGTATTTCTCTAATTTATGTATGTAATTGTATTTCTCTTATTTATAACCGCTTAAAGCAAGTAAACCCATTTTCCTCATTTACAATTCCTCAAACTCTATTTTACATATCTTTGCTCCAATCATATATCCCATTTTTCATTCCCCATTTTAGATTCCTATAAACTAATATTATTTTATCATTGCTACAATAGTTTCTTTAAATCATTTCTATTCCCCACAATAGAAAAAGTAATAAAAGCATTAAAAAGGAAGAAAATATATATTAATATGATAATCATTCGCTAAATTGATTTCCTCATATATATATATATATATATATATATATATATATATATATATATATATATATGTAAGGAACCCCTTGTTAGGGATATAATGATTGGATTTAACCATTCCTTATATTCATTTTCTCATTTTGAAGAACTCTCCAAAACGAAGAACCTTTGGACTTGCAGTTAGTAACCTCAGAATGGATTTAACCATTCCTTATATTCATTTTCTCATTTTACCCCCATGATGAGTCCAGCTCTAGTTTGGGCCTTCTGAATGTCAACTAGACATGTTCATCGGGCGGGCTGGGCCGGGTTTGGGCCAAGTTTGGCGGGCTTTTCACTAAAAAACATCAACCCAAGCCCGGCCCAAACCCATACTTTAGAACTTCGGGCTCGGGCCGGGCCGGACTTATAAGGTCATTCCCAAGCCCGTGAACATTTATTTTTTCATAAATTTCATTATTAAATTAAATAGAAAAAAATAAAATACGTAAAATATATTTAAATTTTACTTATAATTATATCGTTTAATTAAAATCTTTAATATTTGACAATATTTATTGTAGTTAAGTACCCAAATTTAATAGAATAAATTTTTTAAAAGTTTAAAACATGTATAAATTTAATATATAAATATATAAAAAGTAAAAAATTTATTCGTCGGGCCGAGCTTGGGTATTTATATAAAAACCAAGCCCGACACATAAAACTTCGGGCTTTGTCGGGCTCGGGCTCGGGCCGGGCTTTTTAAAAAATGAGTGTTCAAGCTCGGCTCATTGAAGCGGGCTCGGGCCGGGTAGCTCGGCTCGCGAACAAGTCTAGTTTGAAGTCATGACCTCTAATTTAAGATAGACAATCAACAACCTGAGTGAGTTAAAATCATTCTCGTACAAGAAATTCAACACTAAATGGTTAAAAAATGTATCATTTCGCAATAAAATAGCTCAAAAATAAAAGTTACATTTGGCACTGCTGTTCGTAATGCTGTTGCTGACAGAAGTTTACTATTGCTTATCATGTTTTGATCTTCAAAAATAGTAAAAAGTAACAGTAACTGTTTGGTTACGACTACTGTTTCCGCTAGTCAAACACAAAAAAAACTCTTATAAAATTTACACAAAATGCTAGAATTAAAATTAGTGTCGTAAAATTTATGATACTTAAAAGCTATTAGTATATATATGTCAATAGAAAAATAAAATTGTATTGAATGTTACGCAATGTAAAGTTTAACTACAATTTTTAAGTTGTTGTGTTTTTTTATTATTTGCCATCAGTGATAATTTATTGTCTCCAGAATTATTAAAATATTTTAAATAACCAAGCAATTAGGGACATGAATGGTATAAAGAAGAAAAATGAAGGGCAACTTGGTAATCAAAAGAAATAAAATAGTGGTGGTTCCTTTCTTGGGTTGGCAATTGGCATATAAATTATAGAGGCAAATAATACTAGTATAATACTTTCCTTTCCTTTTAAAGAACTTAAGAATAAATGGGACCCAGCCAATGATTCGAGTACAGGTGTCGAAAGAATACAGGTTAAGGACAGCTTTTCCTTTGCGTGCTGACTTGGTAAAACAAAGTAGATAGATATACAATGTTTCTCCTGCCTAGTCATCATTTAGTTTTTAAAAATTAATATTATTTTCTGACCCTACCCGCCTCTCTTTCCACCATCCATCTTTAATCTAGATCTTGTTATTTAGAAGATGAATCGGATTATTATTTTCTTTAATTGGTAATAAAAAACAATGCAATCCTTGATTTAAAAAAAATTAAATGCTATTCTAATTAATGTCATGGGTTAAAATGCTGTTAATTTTTTAAAATATTATTTTTCTATTTTTTTAATCAGGAGTTTGTTCGTGATATTCAAGGTTAAACGAATATATTTTTTTTAAATTTAAGGAATTGATTGAAATTTTGAAAGTTTAGGGTTATATGCAATTTTTATCGTCAAGTTGAGGTTGTTGATGTATTTAACTTATTTAAAATAGAAGAATCAAGAAAATAATATTTTCTAAAATAAAATGTTAGAAGATAGTATATCGCGTTTAAGGAAAATTGACTCTTTTCATTGAAGAAGTATAATCATAAAAACCACGTTATTTAAAATTCAAACTAATTATAAGTTGATATAGGATGTGGATCACAAGTTAATAAAGTTTTTAAAAGTTAAAAACGCAAAAATCCTATAAACCGAATTCTAGGTGCTAGTGATGATCAGGACATTTTATAAATCCTAACATGAATATAATTATTATTTTTTCGTAGAAAATATATATGATTTTTAATAAGTGATTTGAGCTTGATGTTTTTAACATATTTTTAGTTGTATTTGGTTTCAGTTTGATATAATTATAAACATATCTATGCATATTAAATTTATGGACAAAAACGAAATAGAAATGGCTAACCCATGCGATTTCATATACAAACCTGTAATATTTGTTTCTATTGCACTATTTATATAGAAATAATGAATATAGTAAATACCCGAACTTGTTTGAAAGAAATTATATTAGTCTTTAAATTTTTAAAATGATCTTATAGTTCTTTTATATTTTAGAAAATATATGTTAATTTTTTATTTATTTGACCGTTGAATTATGTAAATTTCCTGAATTTATTTTTCCAATTAAAATATGACATGTAAAATTTAGGAAGTTAAATAAAAATTGAGAAAGTTATAAAATCATTTAATTTCGGACATAGCATAAAAACTTTTTCGTTTTTGGCGAAATTTGATACAAGATGCATTAAACGGAAATAGGGTTAAATTCGTCCATGGTATACGAACTTTACCTTTACTAACATAATGGTGCATGAACTTCAAAACTTAACATTAAGGTATACGAACTTATGTTTTTACTAACATAATGATCAAAATTATTGTTTTGGTTTCAAAATAATGGTGTTATGTTAAATATTTTAAACAATTCAACATTCTAAAAATCTAATAAAAATACAATACACGTCAATGATAAATTTTGTAATTTTTTTAATAGTGTAACTATTTTTTTAAATTAAATTATGATAACAAACTTTAAAAATTCATAAAAAATAAAAAACTATCGAAAAATTACACGTATAATTTTAAAATAATAAGGTTAAATTATTATAATGTTGAATTGTTTAAAATATTTAACGTAACATCATTATTTTGAAACCAAAACAATAATTTTGACCATTATGTTAGTAAAAATATAAGTTCGTATACCTTAATGTCAAGTTTTGAAGTTCATGCACCATTATGTTAGTAAAGGTAAAGTTCGTATACCATGGATGATTTTAAACCAACGAAAATATTATTAATTCAAAATTTTTCTTTTACGCCGCTTTTATACATTAAATTCAACTCTTGCATCTAAGCCAAAGGGGAACAAAAGGCCTTATGGATGTCTGATTCCAATGGCTCCAACACAATCAAAACTCGTGATTCCTTAAAAAAATAAATAAATCCAACATTATTATTTTCTTAATAATTTATTGATAATAAAAGCATCACATTATAATCTATTACAAGCTCTCCCCGTGATTATGAAATTTAAAAAATAATAATAAAAAAAAGGATTCGACTTAGGTATTCACCCATAACCAGTAACTAATTTTCTCGTAACTAGTTAAAAATTTAAATTTGCTTCACATCTAAAGTAAACTTAAAAAACATATCATGTGATTTCGTCTTTTTGTAAAAAGGTAATTGCAAAAAATATTTTTTTAAAGAGTGTTTGTAATTTCAAATTTTGGTAGAAAAAATGATTTCCAATTTTTAATTACATCATAAAAACGGATAATCTTATCTAATTACTGAAATTTTATAGTTTAGTTAATAAAAATATAATATATCTAAGGGAAAAATTTTAGAATTTCCCGAAAATCATAAATATTCTTTTTAATTTAAATATGATGACAAATTTTTAAAAATTATAATAAAACGAAAAAATTCTAATTTTTTTTCAAAATTTGACATACAATTCTTAAATAATATAATTAAATTATAGGATTGACGAATTGATTGAAATACCTTATGTAACAATATTATTTTTAATGTAAAAATATTTTTATCCTCATTTTGCACATTTTTTGAAACCACAAGTATTTTTTTACAAAAGAAATTTCACAAGAATATTTTTACAAAACAGTCATATTACAAGACATATTTTTAAAATTTATTTTAAAATTAATAATCAATATAAATTTTATGATGACTTTGTTAAAAACAAAATTTTCATTAATTTATCTAATCTAAAGTTAAAAGATAATAATTATGAGCGGGTGATTTTAAAGATGGATGCGTTAAACGTTGTTAATGCTTTGAATAATGACGTAACTTACGATTCTCAATTGGTTTAATCTTGGAAGACTGTAGGTTTTTTATTCGTCATTTTTCTTTTTTCCGTTTTTGTTATGTTAGCAGAGTCGCGAATCATGCTGCACATTTAATTATTAACTAGAGCAACAGATTTCTCGACAGGTAAAGGGATATAGCCTTGTTTCATCCACCTTTTATTAGAGTTGTATTTGCTTCTATTTAATGATATATGACCATCTCTTTCGGTAAAAAAAAAAAAAAGCTAATAATCAATTTCACTGTTATTTTTTTTTAAATAGATGATTTCATAAATATTTCTAGTATATTAACATGATTTGACTTCAACTTTATCCTACAAATTCCAGATCTTTTTTTGATTAATTAGTTACAACTTTACATATTAACAAATCCATCTCATATAATAATTTTATTACGTGGGTATTATTCAATATTCAGAACAAGACAATATTAATGTAAAGGTTAGCAACTCTTTTGGTTATTTGAGTGTATCTTTTAGTTCTATGATAACTGATATCAAATTATAACCTTTTGATTGAATTGGTGTTAGTTTGCTTGTTATTTATTAGTTTGCTTGTTATTTATTTTCCAGTACGAAGAAAAAGTTTTATCACATAAAATATTTACTAATTATCTCTATAAAATTTCCAAGTAGAAAAAATGTCAATAACGTAATCTTGTGATTGTATCTATTTAATTTCACTAAGATTTGATGGAGTTTTATTATTATTAATATATAACAAGACCATGATAACTTTATTTTATAAAAAATTATAAGTATGAAGAAAATTTTTCACCTGATCCAAACAAGATTCGAATCTAAAATCTTTTTTCAATTTACCATTTGATTAAGGTATTGGTTATACAGAATATAGATTTAGAATATTGGTGTTGTAGAATCTAATTTTATTTATGTACTAATTTATAGCTACTTTAAATTTGTAAATTAAACTTTTATTAATTACTTGATACTTCTGGTGATTGAGGTCTTGGCTTAGTGGTTAAAACGGAAACTGTAAATTTTAGAGATCTCAGGTTCTAATCACATTCGAGGTGGGTTGCGAATGTAAACAATTTTTTTTAAAAAAATTACTTTGATACTTCTGCTACCAAAAGGTGATGATTAGTACAGCTAATACTATGATTAATTTTTAAACCTAAAACTTCTGTATCAAACAAAGTTTTTGTTTCTAGATACATATAATAGTTTTTAGGATTAAAATAAAACAACTCATATATAGTATAATCTTTACCCTATATCTAATTTATTTTTATTCTCCCATTGTTTAATAAACATAATCATGTATGATATATAAATCTATAAATTTTTTAGTAGTGTACCTTTCGGTGCCGATATTAGTATTCAAGATATATATTACATAAGTCAAGCTACCACTTGGACTGGATTCTGCTTTTTATGTATTAAAAAATTATTGTGGGTGAGCAAACTGTGAATTGGTTATATTATTATTTTTTCTTTTATAAAGTAGAAATACACCGTTCATGTTAAAATTTGGAGTACATCTTCGTTGATATAATTGACTAAAATATCTAATTAAAATCAGAGAAACTCATCATATTCGAAGATAAAAAAATTTTGCCAAAAAAATAGAGGAATACATAATGAAATAAAAAAACCAATAATAATTCTGTAATTGTATTTTTTTAAGCTTCACCTGACATTATCAAAGATCCACAAATATAAGAATTCAAGCATACTACTAACATCAATCAATGAGGATTAAATTATTAATGAACATGTTTGATGATGGTAAAATTAGTGTTTGTAAGTCAAATTAATTTTTATTTAATAATATGGGTGCCTTGCGTATCGGTCTTAAAAGCAATATTGGATTATAATTGGGATAACATATTTATTATTTATCATTTTGTTTCTATGGATATTTAACACTCAATAGCCAGGTGCCATTCCGGATGCATCACAACTTCCGTTTCATACTTATTTTTTTTTTGTTTTTTAAGGAACAAACTTTATATAGCTAGTCTCATTTGATTAGTATATAATTGGTATTATATATGGGTTAAATGCCAATCAATTTAGCCATCAAGAGTCACATGTCACCTTGTTCACCTCTTCAATTCTAGGTAGTTTCTGATTAGTTTATTTTTCATTAACGTAAATTTGTTAAATTTTTTTCCTAAATAGAAGGTGATATGTGACATTGTGAGAGTAAACTAATAAACATTTATGTGTTTAAGAGATTATATAGGACTTTTGAAAGTTTAGATTGACATGTGATTTTTAGTGTTAAACGATACATCTCAACATTAATACGTGTAGAAAGGTAATAAATTTCTGATTATTATGACAAGTATTAAATTTAAGGCCAAATGTATACGGACCCCTGAACTTGACATGAAGCGTCCTCCGCCACCCCAAACTTTCAACTGTGATACTTTGCCCCCCAATGTTGGCAAAACTGATACAGTTTACCCCATCAATGACACGTGTCAGTTTCTGATTGATTTGACTTTTTCAAAAATCCCAAAATCTTTGAAAAGTCAAACCAATCAGAAACTGACACGTGGTATTGGGGGGGGGGAGTAAACTGTATCAATTTTACCAACATCGGGGGGTAAAGTGTCACAGTTGAAAGTTTGAGGTGACGGAAAGCGTTTTGAACCAATTTAGGGAGGTCTGTATACATTTGACCTAAATTTAATGAATTTTAATTTATCCATGTACTATATTAAGATAAGAAAGTATTTTCGGTATGTCATCACACAGACAAGATATATATGTCAAGATCAAGGTTCCCAATAAAATATTTTTATTAATCAATTATTTTCTTTCTCTATACATTGTGAAAAATTCCGTTATCAGTCTTATATAGCCGTTAAGACAGTGAAATATATAAATAGATAATATAATATATTAAATATGTAAGAAATTAATTTATATGTAGTATATGTGAAATAAAATAAATAAAAGGTTAAATGCATACTTGCCCCCCTGAACTTGTCTTGTTTTACCACTTGCCCCCCTGAACTTTCACTTGTCTTCTTCAGCCCCCTCAACTTGGCAATTATGCACTCCACAGCCCCCTCAACTTGGCAATTATGCACTCTACAGCCCCTCAACTTGGCAATTATGCACTCTACAGCCCCCTTGAGCTGAATGGGTAAAAAGGGGGCTGTGGAGTGCAT
>CAOJBI014121455.1:0-11283 GCA_948277035.1 Euphorbia corollata
CTTCTTTTGAAGGCTTATGAATGCACCTAAATCCATTTTAGGGTTTAGTTGAAATGGAACGACTTTATGTCGAAAGTTGATTAATCGTGGGTTTACCTAAATCTATTTTAGGATTTAATTCCATGTTGGGTGGCTTTATGCGGAGAGATTGATTATTTAACCCCAATTTAGGATTTCCTTAATTGATCATTTTTGGTGAAAATAACGTTCATTTTAGAACGGAGATGAAGTGAATGTAAATGAAAGGGATAGAGAATTATACCTTGTTCATCTTTGAACGGCTCCTTAAATCCAGATTAACTCAATTAAATTTTAGTTTAAGTTAAAATTTAATCGGACAACAATTCAAATGCAATTTGAAATTAAAGACTCCGATCAACAGACAAAAAGCTTCGAAAAGATTGAATAAGGACTTAGAGAGAAGAGGACTAGTGCTCCGAATAGTCCGGGACCCAGACCAATGAGGCTGAGGGGGCCTTTTATAGGAGAAAAGGGATCAAAGAGGGGGAAAGAAGATTTCACCGATGACTGGTCGCCAGCTCAGCGACCGGGCACCGTCTCCGGCGAGCGTCACCATCTCCGACGACCAGTGCGACTAGTCGGACGCTCATTCGGTGCAATTTTTCACATTTTTCATGATTTCTGGGAGTTTCGAACCTCCGAAAAGATTCTGAGATCGCCTCTGTGATCCTCGTTCCATTGCAGACATTTTGAATGGTATATTGACATGCTTCTGGAGACTTTTACCGGAGCTGCTTCGTGTCCTTCGACTGAATTTTCGAGCCGAAAAATCGAGTATTCACACGTGGTAGGGCATTACCACCTCAACCCTCATTTCATACCTAACACATGACCATTGAAAAGCATCTCTTTTGAAGGATCACACCGATTCCTCTTGACCTTATCTCCTATGAATTGGGAATCACCTCATTACTTCACGAGTGTCCAAAGAACCTAATAGGAGCTATCATGAAACATCCTGACATCATGTCTTAATTCATCTTTGATTGACCTCAGCATAGGAAAGACCTAAGGATCACCTCGTCTATTTATCTCCAAAAGCTTCAATGGCCGAGAGAAAGATACTCCGGTAAAGGTGGACGAGGTAGAGGGAATTCCGTGCAGGTTCAAGCAAGGGGTCCGATTCAGACAGTGATCAGTCAACTTTACCTTTCTCAATCAGAATCATGTTGATCCTACAGAAGATCTCGGTCAACCTAATAAGCAACAATTAGTGGATCCTAATTTGGGAGGGGGAACTCAAGTAAGGAATGGCAATGACACTGAAGTTGTTATCACTCGTATGCTATCTAGCGCTTAGTTCCAAACTATCGTCCAAAACTCCATGAGGGCTCTGCTAGCTGAAGAGAGGAATTCGGATAAGGTCTTGGAAGCAGAATTTCCACCTCAGGGTGTGGGTCACCATCAACTTCAAGGAGAGGCTCAACTTCAGTTAGGGCCAGTCAGGGTCTATCGGGAAGCTAGTCAGGGTCATTCTCCCACTTTTCAAGCTAACTCGAGACCAGTTTTGAGTCAGATGAATCAATATCAGTTGATAGCAGGAACCAGATAGCTTGGGCAGTTTCAGTTAGGTCAGCGGTTAGCTTTTAAGGGCCGTCCAATTCAGAACTCTCCGGCTACTTTTCAGTTTGGGTTTTCAGGGCAAGCAGTGTCAGATCCTTTTTAGTCATGGGTTTTAGCAAGTGCAATGTGTCTGATAGCCATCTAATCTTTTACAAGCACTACCCCACTCTTCTCTCATTCAAACATGACTACTACTCAAGGATTAGCTTCTCAATCCTTGACTATGCCTATTCATGGAGCACCACTTTATCTAGGCTTCGCTTCAAAGCCCGCTACTTTTGCAAACCAATTCCAGGCTTACCCTCCGTCTCAGGCTACTCCTTAATTCCTAGTATCTCCAATGGGCGCTTCTTATCCCAAACACTCTTATCAACCTTAAAATCAACATCCCGAGGTTTACACTCAAGGGGTTGAGGGGATTGTCCCTCAAAGTCTATCTCTTGAAATGACCCATTTATGGCAGCAGTTTCTCGCCACGCATGCTAATCTTCCAGCGTCACACCCCCAATGTTCTACTCAGGTGAGGGATGGAGACTGGATTCTAGACAACTTTGTGATGCCTAAGCTTGTGAACTACAAGAGAGTGGGGGATCCCTATTCTTACATCAAGAACTATCAAACAATAGTGAAGGACAGAAAGTTAAGCGACAAAATCTTAGCCCAAATGTTCATTACTACCCTAGGGATGCCAGCTGATGAATGGTTTAACAATCTGCCTGCTAAAATAGCCAAAGACCAGGGACATTTATCCGAAGCATTTATCGAGCAGTATGGTTTTAATAGTCAAATGAAGATAACCATTCAGAATTTGGAAGTTGTTAAGCAAAAGCCAGGAGAGCCTTTTAAAGCCTATTATGGTCACTGGATGGCCATGCAAGTCCTTTTGAAAGACAGGGTTAGCCTCTCTGAGATGATAGTTAAGTTGCTAGACGGAGCACTTTTGTTCTACAAGCTACATCTAGAGCTGATGAATACTCGAGGTACAATGATGTTCATGTGAAAGTAGAGAAATTAGAGAGGATCCATGGGATTGATCATACTACTAGCACAAACCAAGGAAAGACGTGGTACAAAAAGACCTCTAATAATTCTTCCTCGGCCTCTACTCCTACCAAGCCAAAGTAGGCTACCACACAAGCTACCATTCATGTCATGTAGCCTACAGAGGTATCAACTGTTAGGGCCACAAATGTAAACAATCATGGTATATCCCCTATGTTCTCACTCTCACTCAGATGTTCGCTAAGCTCCGAAAACTCAAGCTCTTGGATAATCTCAAACCATATACTCCTCCAAAGCCTAACGAGCGGGTTAATTTCTGTACTTATCGTATCACTCATGGATATCACAATAATAATTTCAAGCTCCTTCTCAAAAGCATCCAGAAGCTTGTAAGTGATAAGAAGATTCACCCTCCTACCTTGAAACCGAGCACAGTTACCAACTCATTGCCTGAATTTGAGAATAGGGTGGGAATGGTCAGCTCAGGGATGGACCAAGAAATAGTCTTTCATCATCTCAAGAGAGTTAGAGAAGAGAATCGTCAAGTTGTGCCCGTTAGAACAAGTTTGCCTAGAGATTTCGGTATAAATGTTGCTGAAGATGCCGCCACTTCAGTTTGAAGCCATTGTCAGGGATGCCTATCTATTATGGTACTAAATCTCCTACTTTTCATATGATCCATTTCGAGGCTCTAACGAGGGTACAAGGGTTGTCAAATGTAGAAGGCTTTGATTGGTTTCCCTGCTCACTCGCCGGGATGGCATCTGATTTGTTTATGAGCTTACTAGGAATAGTGAGGTGCAATTGGGAGATGCTCTTGCAGGCTTTTTGTAAGAAATTCATTTATAACAAAAGGCCTAGGACTAACTTGAATGATTTGCGCTATTACCAATAAAGGTACAGAAAGTCTTTTGCTAAATATTGCAATGGGTGGATGGTAATTCATGTTGTCATTTATCATAGAGCCACCTTTACAATCTTATCTGCTATCCTGATTGATGGCTTGCTCCCTGGCTACTGCCATTATATGGAATTGGAGGAATTTGCCAATCTTACGAAGATTTTTGATCAAGCCCCTCTACACTTCCCTCCAACAAACATGAATTCCTTTCAAGGATCCACCTCTTAATCATTGACTTTGACTATTGTTAGCACGGTCCGTCACCACCCGATGATGAAAATTATACCTATGTTATTTCTACATCGATCCGTGAGCCAACTGGAACCAAATTCCTGGTCTAGGTTCAGAATTCTGAAAATCTCAAAGTCTCAAAAGTCCATTCGTTATCTTTCGAAATACGAAACGAGAAAGGTCGACCAGAAGTCAGTAAACCAAGAGCCGAAAAGCTGTCTAGGGTTTAGAAAAACCCTAAAACACCATTTTCAATGCCTAAAACATCGAATTTGGCCAAAATAAGGTGAGGCTAGGGGCCAAAGGCCCCTAGTTTTTCTCATTGGGCCATTTTAGCTAGGACATGGTCACTGAGGGTAAATCCACGACCGTGGATTTCCCATCTAGGGCTAGATGTCATTTTCTGTCGCTGTCACGTGTACACACTTATCCATAGGGAAAAACACGGCTGTGTTTTTCCCCTAAGAATAATTATTACGTTTAATTAATGCAAATCTTCCAGCTGTCCCGTAATCTAGGGAAAAACACGGCCGTGTTTTTCCCCTAAGCATAATTATTACGTTTAATTAATGCAAATCTTCCAGCTGTCCCGTAATCTAGGGAAAAAACACGGTCGTGTTTTTCCCTAAGTACATTCATTGCACTTAATTAATGCAAATCTTCCAGCTGTCCCAAAATCTGGGAAAAACACGACCGTGTTTTTCCCACCTGTCAGTTACAGCTCATCGAGAAGACAGGCATCCAATAGGAGTCCATATGGGAATTCCACGGCCGTGTTTTTCCCATTTTGTAATGATCACTTCTGATCAAATCAGAACAGAGCAAGATTTATCCGACAAATTTTTGATTCTTTGTCAGGGGTAAATACACGGCCGTGTTTTTCCCATTGCCTATAAAGGGACCAATTTGGTCCCATTTCGCGCAGAATAGAAGAAAAAAGGGGAGGAAACATTTTTTCCTTTTCTCTCAACCTTCGACAAAGCTTATTCAAGCTTAATTCAACATTAGATTTCTTTGATTTCTCAACAAAATCTCAAGATCCGGACCGATCCTAACTCGGTTTTCGATTCCGTTCCGACGAACTTTAGTTACGTACGAGTTCAGTTTCTGACCGACTTTAGTCAAGAGTCTGTCCGAATACACCCCAAAATTAGTCAGTTATCTCAGTTCCATTCGGTTCCAACCGGCTTTCGCGGACCCCTGTACGAACCTAACAGGTAATCCCGAGGGTTGAATCACTTTAATAAAAATCTTTACATTATTTTTATTTACTTTTTGACATTTTTATTAAGTTATTGCAATATTATATCTGTGTTATATTAATTTTTATTGATTTTTACTAACTGGTTTATTGTTTGTTTCTGATAAAAATTTATTCGGACGTGTAAAACGGGACCGGAAAAATACCCGAGGCCATTGAAAGGAGGGCCGAAATTCCAATACACATTAACATAATTTATTTGATGATTTCTATATTTATTTGAGTATTTATTTATTTATTTAATTGGTTTGTAATTTAATTTAATTTTTTGCGATATTTGTAATATTATTGTAATAACTAACCCGCTGACAAATAATAATAAAAATACTAACCACTAACTGAATGTATGGTTTAATTCCGCACTAATGTATGGATTTACATTTTAATTGAATTTTCATAAAAATAATAACAATATTATAATTTTTGATAAAAAAATAATAATAAAATATATATATATATAATAACATTAGGATATAGGATAATAAATTAAAAATTTGTTATAAAAGAAAATATAAAAATTTGAATCAAAATGTGCTAGTAACTATTTTATTCCGAACTTAGAATCTCATTTTCATCGGTATAAAAATCCCGCTCGGATCAGCATACCACAATTCCCGGTGGAGCTGAACCGGGTGGCGACTCTTTTTTTTTTTAAAAGATTCTTTGAACTTGTAAATTTGTTTTTTTTTTGTTTTTATAAAATATAATTTTGTTTGTAATTATACCAGGTATAAAACAGGATGACCATACTTATACCCAGTATAAAATCCGAATATATGTGTATATAAATTCTAAATTACGTTATTTTTAATACGGCAAGCAAAGTACATGAATAATAAAATATGTTTAGTAATTACTCATACTTATTTTCATAATAATAACCCAGTTTATACCAAGTATAAGCACAATAGCTAAAAGCTAAATTTTGTAAATGTAACTCACGTTATTTTCCAAATTATGATACCTTTTAAACATTTTTTATACCTAGTATAGAAATCAATACTTTTCCAATCAAGCAGTTAAAAAATACTAAGCAAATTACACTCTTTAATTCTTTTTATAATAAACAATATGGAATTTAATCAATTCTTGCGATTTACGCATCACCTCATTTACAAAAATTCGCATTCACAACCATTTTCAAAATCAAGCTCCACGCTTCAATTAATCGCTTTTCTTTTCCGAAAACCAACCCCGGGAAAAGCACTGCCCGCTCACACCTATTCAAATGGCATCTTTCTATCAAGGCTCGGCCTTTGAGCCAGCTATTTTTGCAAACCGATTTCAGACCTATTCTCAACCTTAATTTACTCTTGAATCCTTGATATCCCCTAAAGGCACATATTATCCTCAACAATCATATCCTCATAAGACTCAACATGTTGAGGCTTATACCCAAGGAGCCGAGAGGACCTTTTCTCAAGGCGTTTCCCTTGTGGCAACAATTCCTCGCAACACGAGCCAATCCATCTATCACATCCCCCCAATGTTCTAGCCAAGTAGGGAATGAGTTTTGGGTTCCTGATAATTTTGTGATGCCTAAGTTTGTGGGATAAAAGAGTGTAGGTGATTCTCAATCTCATATAAAGCAAGAGTCGGGTGATAATTTTAACTTTATCCAACTAATATCACACATATCACTACCTAACTAGTGTGATCCGACTTTTAATTTCTTTTATTACATCAATGTATCTTGACACTGGTTTGTCATTTAAAAACTCACTGTTGTGTCAATTAACTATCTTAATTGGCCAATGAAAATTCAAATTTTCACTTCAAAGTAAAAATTCAAAAATTGAATTTTTTACTTTTGGCACTTGGTGAAAAATTTAAAATTTAAATTTATTACCTTTTTAACCTTTTTCATATAAACTAAAAAATTGAAAAAGTTGAATTTCTTACTTTTTCATTTGTAGTAAAAATTGAAAAAAAATTGAAATATTTACTCTCCCACCATGTGAAATTTTTAAAATTTTTACAAAGAAACTAGAATTTTAACTTTTTTTCTAAAAAGTCATTATTTTATTTCTCCATTTAATTAAAAGTAAAATTCCAAATGAATTTGCTTTTACCATGGCAAATATCGATACATATCCTCATTTCATCATACAAACATGATTTAACCTCGAGTCTATATCGCACAAAACTCAAAGCTGCATGCGCCTGTTATACGAAGATAATAATAAAACACATGCCATGCACGGTTCATCTAACCAATTGCCAAGAGAAAAGTACTCGAAGCCATTTTCATTTTTTATGACAGGGAACGATGCGATGCATTCATGATCATTTCACAAATCAATACATCAACAAGATGAGCTATCCCCTGAGTCAAGCGAACAAAATGGCGAAAGGCGATGATGTATTTATGATCGATCCACCTCGAGTCAACACTTCCATGAAATATCGAAAAAGGATGAAGAATGACGATGCATTCTTTATCATTCCATCTTGAGTCAAGTCAACAATGATGCGTACGCTATTGTGACGCACCATAGGAGACTGCCGAGAGAACATCGCGACTCATGTTTATTATTAATTGAAGGCGAAAATTTTTTTGTTTCCAACAAATATTAATTAAGAAATAAACATGTTAAAAAATAAGCTAAATGTTTGCTATCCTTACTGCTCTTTGTCAAGCAATTTCATAAAATGATTTCGCGAGAGATAACCTATAAGCATGGGATTTTCACATTCTCATGAAACGATGATGAAGTCTTTTAAACGTGTTCTTTCAACACTTCCGTAACCCTGATGGGTATTTACTTCATTTACAAGATAAGTTCGAGATTATTCAAAGCTTTCAGAAAACACCTAACACACCTAAGCATACCCATAAAATATCCAAAACACTTTTGAAATGGGCTAAAAGGCACCAAAGGGAAAAACCACTCGTACCTCGACAATGTGGAGGAGACCAAAAATGGATTTCCCAATATGTCAAGGGCGGCCGACACCCAAAAAGGGCACTAGCACATGGATTCCCCCTTGTGGGTTTGACAAATTGTACTTGTCAAACCCCAAGAATTCAGCCATGTTCCCAACAAAGTTTGCCCATCTTTGAGCAATTTTCTACTCAAATATTCCTATATAAACCTCCCTCTATGCATTCATTCAACAACACAACACAATTAATTCTCTCTAACATGAAAATCACACTGTAATTAATCTTTCTTGTTCTTATGTTCAAAGCCTTCGAAGCTTGAAAATCATCTCCAAGGAAGCTTTGGCGGAGTAATCAAGCCCTCTCAATGTGGATTCTCATTGAAAAGGTAAGTACCTGAGTTTCCAACTTCTAATTTCAATTCTATTTCGAATTTACATGGCTTTTATTTTGCAAAATCTGAGTTCAAAAGGAGGAGCCTCGTCGAGCGATTGGGGCCTCACCAGCAAAATGAGGGCCTTACCAAGAAGGGTCTCCCTCTTCCCTTTAGAGGGAGCCTTGTTGGCGAATCGGAGCCTAGCCAACCAACAAGGAGCCTCTGTAATGTTTTCTTAAAAAAACTTTTTTATTATTGTTATCCACTTTTAACATTGTTTTAATGTTCTAGGAGCCATACTTGTTCATTATTCTCATCAAAAACACATTTTTTTATGATGATGAGATAATTAAAAGCATTCTTTTCAAAAGAGTCAAACTCGAAATGGGTTCTTTCAAATCTCATTTCTTTTCAAACTAATGTTGTTTAGCATAATCATCAAGATCTACAGACGCGTAACCAATGTTTGCATCTCTAAAACTTAATATTTTCCAATTATTTTATTATCATCATTATGTGAATAAAACACACCTAAAATACTTGGTTAAAATTCATGTTGCAACTAAGAAAAATGATTTTGTTTTATATTAACCAATGAAAAGTACGTAAGCCGTACAAATTTCTCAGAGTTGTTGATTCAGGCGGCGTCTCTATTTTTTGACATAATTCCGCGAGATTTCCTTTTTCAAAACAAATATTTTTATAAATAATATATTATCGAATGAGGACTTTTCTATCATCATATGATTTTTACGATAATTTTGGATCTTTAATTTGTTTATGGTCTAGCTAATGTCTAGCCTTTGGTATCTATCTACTTCATGGATACCCTCTGTTAGCACGGTCCGTAAAGATTTGATGAGGAAAAATGTACCCAGTTCGAATCCAATTCAAGTTTAGGGTTTACGGGAGTCAGAAAGGAACTGAATCGCACTTGTTTTAAATCCGATTTCAAAAATTCGAAAAATCACCTTCCGCAAACACCGAAAAATTCCGATCCGGACCAAGTCTGGAGCTGACTGATTTGGGCTAAATCGAAGTTCGGAAAGTTAGGTCAAGATCAGTAAAAAATACCCGAAAATACACAAGGTAAGATTTAAATCCGATTTCAAAAATTCGAAAAATCACTTTCCGCAAACACCGAAAAATTTTGGTCTGGATCAAGTCCGAAGCTGTCCGATTTGGGCTAAACTAGATTCCAAAAAGTTAGGTCAAAATCAGTCGAAAAAACCCGGAAAAATGCGAGGTAAGCGCCTGCATCACCGGGCACTTACACTAAGTAAATGGCCTATAGGCCATTTAATTAATTGGGAGGCTAGAAATAGCCCACCATTTTAGAGAAATGAGGAGGAGGGAAAATTTTCTAAAAAAAAAAATTCTATTCCCTCTCAATTTCAAAACGTGTTTCTATCGTTGTTGTGATTTTCAAACAAAGTTTTAAACTTAATTATCGGTCAATTTCAAGTTTTCAAAACTCAATTTTCGGTTTTCTAAAACCAAGCTGCTTTCGGTTACTTTCGAACAGGATTTCGTCAACTTGTCAAAAGTACTTGCTATAGCACCATAAGACATTTAAAGTTCTTTTTCTCGTCTCGATTTTCACAAGCTGACACTTTTCTCCGGGAAAAAAACTTACTTTCATGTTTTTTTAACTCTTATCAGTTCCTAACTGGCTCACAGACGAACTTGGACTACACGGAACCGACAAAAGGGTAAGCTGAGGGTAACTCCAACATTTTCAATATTTTATTTCAAATTTCATCTCTAATACTTCATCTTCATTTCCTATGTATATATATATATATATTTATGCATTTATTACCTTTTTACCATACTATGGGATTTTCATCTCATTTTCGTGGTGAAATTTATTCAGCTGTTTATTGCTTGTTCTTTATATTCCCCATGACAAATGGCGGATCATTAACTGACTTACTAATTTACTGACTGATGTAAAAAAATTATTTATTGTGGTAAAATTCCCTATAAAAGTGGGAAACTGCTACATAATGAATCTAACTCATTTACTTTTCAGTATTTACTTTACAGTAATTTACTTTTCAGTATTTACTTATAGTAATTTATTTACAGTAATTTACTTTTCAATATTTACTTAAAGTAATTTACTTACTACTGCAGTCACCACATTCTGTTGGCGGATTCGCCACGTCTCGTGGTGGATTTTCTTTTTATTTACTTTACAGTAATTTACTTTTCAGTATTTTCTTACAGTAATTTATTTACAGTAATTTGCTTTTCAGTATTTACTTACAGTAATTTACTTACTGCTGCAATCACCACATTCAGTTGGCGGATTCGCCACATCTCGTGGTGAATTTTCTTTTTATTTACTTACAGTAATTTACTTTACAGTATTTACTTACAGTAATTTATTTACAGTATTTACTTTCCAGTATTTATTTTCCAGTATTTACTTTTCAGTACTATTCACCATATTTTGTTAGCGGACTCGCTACGCTATGTGGTGGTTTTTAATTTACTTTTCAGTAATTTATTTACCTGCACAATTCACCATAATCTGTTAGCGGATTCGCTACGTTTTGTGGTGGTTTAATTTATTGTAACTTATTATAATAAAAGCCAAAATTCCCAAACACTGGGAAAGATCTTACTAACATTTAAATACTGCAACTAACATTTAATTATTGCAACTAACCCGCTGACATATATCAACTGTCATTTTCTAATGTTTGTTCATCGGTGCAGGGAATTTACTAAAATATTTCTTTATCAATTTATTTTTATGCAAAAATAAAATTGAACCTAGGAAAGTATTTTCTCGTTTTGAAATAAATTTATGGAATATCTTATATCTTGAGTCAACGGTAAAAAGTAGCTATTTGTCCGTATCCAGAATCTCTTTCGGTATTTTAATTTATTAAAAATGAATTTTTATACCATAATTTCCTGGTAGAGCTGAACCAGGTGGCGACTCTGAGTTTTGATGATTAAATGAAGTTTTAAACCTTGTTTTTACTTCAAACCAAAAAGTTGTGATTATGGCTCCTCGCATAAAAACCCTG
>CAOJBI014121921.1:0-10554 GCA_948277035.1 Euphorbia corollata
CAAGAGCACCAGCTGCAGTGCACTTTCTCGAGAGGTTCGCTGAGAGCTCGCAGTATTGTCGCTCATATCCTTCGAATACTTCACTCATCTCGTAATTTTTCAGCAAAAAAAAAAAAGATCTGTAAACAGTAAGAATCAGAAACCGTAAGCTTTAGGCTAAGATCGATCGATAATCAAGATCAGAGACCCGACACCTGGTATGATCGGAGGTGGTGGAGGATATCGCCGGAATGAGGAGTAGGGCCGGGAAATCGATCGTGATGGTTCACGGAGGTTTCCAGAAGAACAGACGAGAACAGACGTTTTGTGAAGGAGGTAAAAAGCTAGAATGGCGTGGATGGAACAATGATAAGCAAAGCGGAGGTGAAGAGTGAGTCGGAGGTGGAGGTGACCAACGGCGCCGGAGAAAAGAGAGAAGGAGGGAGTGTGAGATGAAGGAGCTCGACCAAGAGCAGAGAGTGAAAACCTAATTTTATGATTTTGTCGTTTCATGAAGGTGTAAAGTGATTTTTTTATTTAAAAAAAATTCTATTCCGAATTTAGACTCGGTCATATAAATGACCGAGGCCCAATATCTTTAAAATCACATGTACTCGTTGATGGGCCTCGGGTATCTTAATGACCGAGTCCATATAGCAAAATGGCCTCGGTTATTAGTAAGACCGAGGCCCAAGTGGCGAGGCCATAGGCCCTTTTTGCACTAGTGCTTGAGTTGGTCAGGCATTCTACCTCCTCCTCCTTCCTTACTTCCTCTTATTTCTTCAAAAATATTTATTTTATTAATTTAAAAAAAGTCATATGTATTTTATACTTTTATAATGTCGAATAGTCAAGATTTTAAATAATTTAATTAGTTATGTATCATATAAAAATATTTAATGGCTTGACATGTACCTTCTTAATTCTTTTATAAATATTATGTGTTAATCATGTATTAATTTTGTCAAAGGTAAATAATTATAACCTCCCTTAGGTTGTATTAACAAGTCACTACCTCCCTTTATTTTGCCAATATAACTAACACCTCACAGTGTTTTGCTTCCATCCAACTAATACCTTATTCTATTGAAGTTCTTCACTTTTCCATCCAAATAACTAGCATTACGTATTTCTTTCGACAAAATTACCTTATTCTATTATTTATCCATTTAGCTTATTTTATAACATAAACATGTTAATCAAGTGAAGGATGTTATACGTGGTGAATAAACTATTTCCATGATAAGGAGGGCAATGGTTTCTCTGCTAGGGTTAGGGTTTACTTCTAAACCCTAACATCTTCTTTTCTTCTTCTTGTTTCTTGATCTTGCTTTTGTTATTCATCATGGATTTTTCGAGTGCGAATCTTGTTGCGGATCTCTTTAATCTTAAGTGCTCATCACCATCGAGCAAGGTTCCTTCTAGGCCTCCACTATTGGATTCTCATCCTCATCCAAGCTATGCGCAAGTCACGCAAGAAGTTCAGATCACTTATTCTTCTTCTCAAGCTGGGGTTAGTGAAAAGAGCGGGTTAAAAAATGTGGAAATGATACAAGAAATTTATGATAAGAGAGTTAGATGCCATGCATATTCTTTTATTGGTCATTTGATTAAGGGAAAAGGTAGCTCTCCGAAAAAAATTTTGAGGATATAAAATCTCAATTATCCGCTACTTGGGGCATTGGTTCCCCATGGAAATTAATTTCAATAAGACATGGGTTTTACCATGTCATGCTTGGTTCTCAACAAGTTAAGGATCTTGTTTGGAGTAAGGGAAGTATCAACCTAAAACCTGGAATCTTCCGAATCCAACCATGGGTCCAAGATTTTGATCCATATGCTCAGAATTTAACAAATGCTCAGGTATGAGTGTGATTTCAGGGTTTTCCATGGGAATACTGGGATCTACAAATTCTTGGTGAAATTGCGAATGGTTTTGGAGTATTTCTTCGTATAGAAAGGCAACGTTGGACAATGATTTCGGTCATTATGCAAGGGTTTTAGTTGACGTTGATCTTTCTAATTCTTTACCATATTATATTGGTGTCGAACGAGAGGGTAACGAGATTTGGATTGATTTAATTTTTGAGAATGTGCCTCATTTTTGCAAGATGTGCAATGTGGTGGGGCATTAGGTTATTTATTGTAGAAGATATGAAAAATTGGTTAATGAAAAATCAGTTATGACAAATTGGTGATTGATAAACCTAATAAACAAACTTCAATGAGGACTTAGTGAAGCAACCTTCGGTAACAGCCTCGAATCTTGCTGCTGTTACTCGGGAGAAATAAGCGATGGTTTTAGATCATGCTCCTGACACGCAAAATTTGTAGCTCTTTGCTAGAAGCAAACAATGTTAGTAGGACCTTATGAAACAAAGAAATGGGTCTTCTACGACACCAAACACTAATGTTCTTATTCGTAATATTTTCCAGAGCTTGGGGTGAGGGTTTGTAGGGTTCGACTTCACTTTCTAAACAATTGAATCTGGTTGATATGGATCAGGTTTCTGATGGAAGTACCTTGGATAATGAAGTTGTTGGCTCAAATTAGGATGTCACGCAATCAGATGATGATTCGGATAACCAATCTCATATCATTCAAGATAACATTTTGGATAATCGGACCTTGCATGTTAAAAATCCTAACGGCATTAATCTACAAGTTCATTTTACACATGGTAAATCTACGATCTCGAATCCGGGTTTATTGGAGAATACTTCTTCTAAAGCTTTAACAATCACTAATGATAATAAATCATTTGATTTGAGAGAAAATAATGCTTCTTGGGCTGACATGCTTGAGCAGGATGAGGAGGGTCAGTAGGAGACTGTTAGGGGAAGACGTTCAAAAGTCAGTATCAAAGAATCATCGGTTGAGCGACGGAATAAGGATAGATATGTCCCATGATCGTCCTTTTTTGGAATTTTCAAGGTTTTGGTAATGCCGAAACCTAACAATATGTATCTAATTTACTTGTGGAATTTAAGTCAATATTGCTTTGTTTGGCTGAGACTATGATTGATTTTTATAGAGTTATGCCTTCTTTTTGGCGTAATATTGGTTTTGATTTGGTTCAAACTAATGACATATCTTTGCTAACTATGTGGTTTTTAAAATTAGTTTCCTTGGTGTAACTGATCAATTAATTTCAGTTTATGTGAATGACTTTGATATCCGTTTTGGTTTTTTTTATGGTAGTATTCATAAAAATCAGCGTACATTACTTTATAGAGATATAATTTCCATTGTCGGGGATGAGAAATGTGTTTGATTGGGTGATTTTAACATTGTTCTTGGCACAAATGAGAAACGAGGTAATGCTCCTAATGCTAGTTCTTGTCGTGAATTTAGAGACTGTATTGACTCAGCTGAATTGATGGATGTGGATACCACGGGACCATCCTACACTTGGTTTAATGGCAGAGTGGGCTTGGCTAGAGTTGAATGTAGGTTGGATAGATCTTTAGTTGATTTTTCTTTTGCGTCTGGGTGTGATTATTTTCACTACATGGTGCTTGCCCGACATTACTCCGACCATCATCCTATTTAGTTCGATTGATCCTTTGGCTCAATTAAGATCTCACGTTTTTGTTTCCAAGCAATGTGGCTAACTTATCAAGAATTGCGCTCTCTTATTGAAAATCATTGGAATCTTGCTTATCCTTCCCTTCCCTCGACTCAACTCCTTATGACAAAGTTAAAATCTTTGAGGCCTGTTCTTAGGAATCGGAATGAGGAGGTGTTTGGGCACTTCGATAGAAACATTCAAAAATGTCAGGATGAATTAGTCAGTGTTCAAAACATTATTGCTTCTGTTGGTTGCTTTGATTTTCTAATTCAGGAGGAGTTACATGCTCACAGCCAACTTAACCTCCATTTGCGTCAAAAGGCATTGTATCTAAGGGAGAAGAGTGGGGTTCATTGGCTAAAAAAGGGTGATAGGAACTTGAATTTTTTCCATCGAGTTGCAAATTATAGAAAGTCGAGTGGTGGTATTCGTTCCTTAGTGATTGAAGGGGTTTTAACAAATGACATTAATGCTATATCATATAATATGATTAATTATTATGAGCAATTGTTTAGTGTGAATAATATTGTTGTTGTTGATGATTCTCTTATTGCCTCCATGATTCCTTGTATGGTTACAAATGACGATAACAAAGTCCTTATTAAGTGTCCTTCATGCAAGCTAATTAGGTAGCAGTTTCGCAAATGGATGAGAGTAGTGCCCTTGGTCCTCATGGTTTTACGGACATTTTCTTTAAACATTTTTAGGATATTGTTGGACTGGATGTCTATCGTGTTATTAATAATTTTTTCAGATGGGATTCATTTTGCTAGGATTGAACTCGAGTCTCATTATATGTTGCTGCAAAAAAAAGACGGTGTCATTCACGCTGATGAATTTCACCCTATTGTTATTAGTAACTTCATCTTCAAGATTTTTTCTAAGATCCTAGCAGACAGGTTGGGTATTATTGCTTCTCGCAACGTCACTCCTAATTAATATGGTTTTATTAAAGCAAGAAATATTCAGGAGTGTATTGTTTTGGCTTCAGAGGGGGTTAATGTGTTGAATAAACGATGCTTTGGGAGTAATTTAGTGATGAAAATAGATACTAAAAAGGCTTTCGATTCTCTGGACTAGAATTTTCTAACTTCAGTTCTTCGCTCATTTGGTTTTTCTTCTATCTTTATAGAATGGATATTGAATATTTTGAAGTCAGCTCATATTTTAATTTTAACGGCAAAGGTGCCTCGGTGATACTTCAGTTGGTCGAGGGGGGTTAGACAAGGTGATCCCCTTTCTCAGTTACTCTTTGGGTTTGGAAAAGGATTTTTAAGCCGCTACTTGTCTATTTCTGTTAGGTCGGGGAATATTCATCCAATGAACTATACATTGAGAACTAGCTTTCCTTCTCACCTTTTTATGCAGATGATATCTTGGTTTTCTGTTCTGTGTCGGCTCAAAACATGGCTTTTGTATAAGATTCTTTCTCTCTTTACGGTCGCATTTTGGGAAAAATTGTCAATTGGCAAAGTGTATTTTTCAGCAGCTCGGCTCTTTCGACAAGAGAAACTAGGTACGCAGTTGTGAGCGGACGACGTCATGACCTGCACGGTCGTCGCAAGGTGCCGGCCCCGTAATACGGGGCATGGGGTTTTCGAAAATGTTTCGATCAAAAAATAAGTGTTTGGAAAGGTAAACTAGTTTGTGAAACAAGTTTAATAGACTTGAGACCTAAATCTCTAGCTTATGATATGGAGTCGCCACCCGGATTAGCTCTTCCGGGAATATTTTCGGTATTGCCTAGATCACGATGTGTTCGAGACAATACCATAGTATAGATATTCGGTCCGAGATAAGTTATCTATTTATTTGTCATTTTAGTTAAATTACATCGGTTTGAAAACCACCTTTATAATGTTTCAAGATAATAAGTGTTTTTGGCTTATATGTTTGTTTAACGCGCATACGGAAAGCAGTAAATAAAAACGGGAAATTAAACATGTAGGAAAGTAAATGCACCTAATCTACGGGGGATTAGTTACATATTAGGATTAGGGGGATACAAATCACCTAAATACATCGATATCTAATTAATACAATCGCCTAGAATACACGAATTCTAACAAATATTACATTGGTTTTGAATTAAATGCAATACCCGAAGGAAAGTTAACCTAGCATACATCTAACCTACTCTATTTCACAACACAAACACGTGCGAATGCACCAAGTATGCTCGAATTCAGATATTTTACAAGACCTGTGTGGTCCATTTAAAAATAATGAAAACATCTTTTCAGCTTATTTCTTTATGAAAAAAGTTCATTTTTATTCACAAGTATGTTGGCGTTTTTTTATTAAATGAAAATGCCACATGTGAGTTTCGTGTGGTCGGTTATCCAGAAATCGGGTTCCCTTCGTGTGGGTTCCTATCAAAAACTTCATAACATGTGTAAAAAACAATTAAATCTAGGTCTGAACTTAAAGATATGGGGCTGCCATCATAATCCGTTTGGGAAAGAAGTCATTAAAGTCGATAAATCGAAACCCTGATGAAGAGGAAACAGACTTTAACAACCCGAATAATTTCCCGAATGGATTTGAAGTCTCACTGGAAAACTCAGATTTGGAGTTTGAAGGGTTGCCTCTTGACCGATTGGACACAAAATGGAGCAAAAAGCAATTTCGGGGATACTGGAATAGGTCATGTCATTAACGACATGAGGGTGATGTCGTTAACAACATCGTGATGTCGTTAATGACATCAGCCATGTCGTTAAAGTCATGACAGATGCAGAACGCCCAAATTTTGTTAATTGAAATAAAGCCAAACAAACACAACCAACATGCATAAATACATAGAACAAGACTCTAGGAACTCAAAGGCATATCCTGAAGTCGTGAATCCACTTCTTCTAGATCCTGGATATCCTTCGGGAGCTCTCTTTGTTCTTTTGTTGATGTTGATGATGTGAAACCTTAGATTGAAACCTAAATACGCTCTACACCAAAGGTGTATGTCTTGTGTAGGTTTAGTGACCTAGATGGATGCTTTTGGAAGTCTAGAATGGTAGATTTCTATATTTGAACTCTTAAAACTAACTTTGGTTAAAAGAGAGAAAAGATGGAAAAGAGCCTTTGATGAATGATGGTACTTTTGGAAGACACCCATAGTAAGTTCTAAATTGTTAGAACTTGCTGGAAATGTAGGAATGGAAGTTAGGACTCAAGTGGATTTCAAAACTCCTCTAAACCTCAAACTTGCTTATGGAGTAAAACTACACCTGAAGCTTGCCTAAATATACAGCCAGCCCCAAGATATCCCATGTTCATACCCATTCTATAAACTCAAACTATCTAAGTCGGATTACTAAGAGTTTGAAGGTGTTTTGTATGGTGATTTTTGCAAAATGAGTTTATGAACTCAAGAACACTCAAGTTAAAACTTGAAACTTAAGAGTTCTTTCTTTGCTAGGGTTTCAGAACGAAATTGCCTCCCTTCCTTACTTCTGCAACTTAGCCCTCTTTTGTAGAGATCTTTTCAATCAAAAATTCAAATCTTGCTTTTTCCCATACATCTTTTTGCTTTTTGGAAGACCATGCCCTAAAAGGTGGAATCTTCAGTCCTAGGTTATGTTGAGGGTGTGCTTCAGTTTGTGGAAGCCGGAAATGGATTGGGGGGGGGGGGGGAAGGCTTTTTGCCACAAAAATCGAAAAATTTAGCAGAGTTGACTTCCGCCAACTATCATGTCGTCGTCGTTAACGATGTGGCACTCACATCGTTAATGACATCAAGATACCAGCAGTGGATTTGCTTCATTTTTTCGGGTTTAAGTCTAGATTCAGTTCAAAACAAACGCAAGGAATAAAAATTACAGCTTCATTATCGAACTCGTGAGTAAGACCGAAATCCCGTGCTCACAACAGTAGTGACTGTTATTCGGCTAGGGAAACAACCATTTATTTACTTAGGGGGTCCCTTTATTTTATCGATGACTTCAATTGGAACTTCAAAATCTTTTATTTATGATAAGCTTTGGCATCAATCGATTGCTCCTTCGCATTCTATCATTGCTTGGAAAGCAATTTCAGGATATATTTCAACACATGAAGTTTTCCAACGGAAAGGCATACATGTTGTTTCTTGATGTTTTCTTTGTCTTAGTTCGAATGAGAATCGTACTCACCTTTTTGTTCAATGTCCTATTTCAAGGCAGCTTTGGAAAGCTTTTTCTATTATTTTTGGTCGTTCAATTGATACCAATGATGACCTACTTATGCTCTTTAATTAGGCCTTGAAGCATTGATTTAGTTCCCGAGTTCAATTTCTTTAGCATTCGGGGTTGCTTACGTGATTTGACTTATTTGGTTGGCTAGAAATTGACAATTTTTTTAACAGTTTGACACCTTCAATCCCGCATTCTCTTCAGTCTTTATGGTTGATTTTGAAATGAATAGACAATCTTAGGCTTGGTACCATTTGGAATTCTACGGTGGAAATTGGGATTTTGCATAATCTTTCTCTACCTCCACGTTTATCAAAAGCTCCAAAGGTGATTCTGATTCGTCGAGTGTGGCCTCCTGAGAATCAAGGTAAATACGGATACTTCTTTTGTTGGGTTTCCGACGTTGCGGGGGAATTTTTTGAAATAGTGAAGACTGTGCTCTTCTTTGTTATACTTTCCCAATTGATTTTTATTTCACATACATGGCTGAACTTAAGGCTGCAATTTGTGCTATCAACATTGTTTCTTCAAAAGGTTGGAATAATTTATGGCTTGAAAGCGATTCCATGTATGTGGTCTTACTCTTTCGAAATCGGAATATTTTGGTGCCGTGGATGATTCAGCAAGCTTGAATTGAATTCCTTGAGAAACTTAATTCAATGCACTTGGTTGTAACTCATGTTTTCATGAAGGAGGGGTCACTGATGCTCTGGCGGCTTATGGTAGATTGACAAATGAGTGTCGCTTCTGGGAGGAGATACCAAGTTTATGTCTCAAGTTGTTCATTCATGATCTATAGGGTCGTCTTAACTATATGTTTATGACTTGAGGACGCAAAATATATTTTGGTTCCTTTTTATTTTGCTTTCATTTTAATAAAAATCAAGGAAGGTTTAAGGGAGTGGGGAAGGGTAGCGTCTTCATCTGAGTATTCTGTCCCGAGTACCCTTTTGGGGTTTTGTAAGCGACGATTCACTGTAAGATGCATGTCACCCTTGTTCTTTTCTTGCTGTCCCTAACTTAATTAAAAAAAGTGAAGCATATTTATGATAATCCACGAAGAGAAAGAAAATGAGAATTGTAATTTCTTTGAAATATCCTATGTGTTTGGATGACTTTAAAAAACATATATCTCTTAATTTTAATTTCCTTTAATGTTGTTTGATTAAAAATCATTTGTTTAACAATTATAATAATAATAACAACATTAACAATTATTCTATTTTTTTATTAAAAAAGTATCATAATAAATATTATTGATAAAAACTATTATAACATTTAGTAATCCTAATAAAAAAATTTAACTAATTAACATACTAAATAGTAAATGATATTCACTACACCATAAATGGGTTTTACCAACAAAAAAAAAGTAAAGTATTGTCCCATAAATGTTATGATTTTGATGAAAAAATCTACATATACCAACATTTATTTGTAAATGTTAGTAAAAGCCTATTTACGGTAACAAGATAAAAAATGTTGGTAAAAAAAGGGATAAAATTGAAGAATAAGAGCGGGAAGTTAGGCGCCTGAAACTTTTGGGAAACAATTTGATATATAAAAAAATCTCCAAAACTTAAAACCCAGATACAGCCTTCCTCTTTATCGCTCTCAACCTATCCATTCTATCTCTCTATTCTCACTCGCTGATTTCAAACCTCCCGTTGTGACTTCAGTCCTCCATCTCGTGGCTTCTACTCCCGCTCTGCTACTCCCTCTAACTTCGCTGCTCCTGTCATCAGAGCTGCTCATCCGCTTTTCCTCTTGTCGTAGCTTCTCCTATACACGAATGCATTTGTACTGGTGACTAGGGTTTATCAAAGCAATTTGCGCATCTACCTAAGGTATGATCGTATTTGTTCTAGTTGAGCTTTAAACTTGATTTTTTTTAATTAATCGATAAACCCTAATCAATACCCATCAATTTTTTACATTCTTCCAATTTTTATTGATAAGAGAAAAAGTCCAAGGATTAGATGGCTAGCAGTTGATAAGTTTTGGTTGTAGATTTAGGCAGATTTATAGAGATCGTATGAATTCTGAGTCCTGTTAGTTTTACTTGCTTCGTTTCCATATCTGATTGTGGATTTTCTTGACTCAAATTAAGGGATAGATACTGCAATTCGTTACCTTCGAGTCGTGGTTCCTTTAAGGCTTCAACTGCTTTAGTTATTTCTAACTTTCTTTCATTTTTTAAATATTATTGACTATTTGCTTCATTTAAATGTGAGTTACGTATCTATGTGATAATCCTGGGACTTATGAATGTTTTAATTGGTAAAATCTAAATATCTCTTGTTATTTTGATGACTTTTTGGTGGTTCTTATTGAAGGTTCAACTCATGAATCTCATTTAATTATTTTGTGTTGGATGGGAAAGATCTCTTTGATAAATTTGTATCTTCAACCATTGTATATGTGTGTTTAGAGATTCATAATGGTTTGATTCGGAAGATGAAATGCCTTACTTAAATGAGTTGAGTGGTGCGGTTTTGTTTTCCCTTGTTGTTTATCTTAAATTTTTTTATCATCTTTCGAACAGTCTTTCATGTAGATATAATCTATTGGATAGCTAGTTGGTTTTATTGCATTTGTGCAAAGATAAGTCTGTATGTAATGCATTTCTGCTTTCCCTCTCGGATTTCACAGTCGCTCTACCACTTCAGCTTCATCTCAGGTATCGTTACTTATTCACTTATTCTACTCTTAATTTACGATTATATATCTTATCTCTGTGTTTTGTTTTAGTATTTAATAATGTGACTGGTGGTGGTTTCTTAGAGCTCTTTTCCCGTTTATACTTTGAATTAGCCCTCTTTTTAATCTGTCTT